>RJWT010047444.1:0-11299 GCA_004365215.1 Cuniculus paca | reverse complement strand
CAGCTATACCTTAAATTATTTAACCAGTCTACCCTATTTAGGATGTCTGTAGTCTTGTGTTTTTAAAAAGAATTGATGTTATGCTATGATGTACGCATGTCATTTCCTTATGCAAATATATATTGTGATAAATTCCTAGAAAAATTGCTGGGTGAGTTAAAGACTACATGTATTACAATTTGCTAAAAAAAAAAAAACAAGAAGAAGCAAAGTCTATGTCTATAATATAGTATTTGGCATAACTTTGCACATTTAAATTATATCCTCTTTCAGACTTTCTCATTCTATACACAATCATTCATAATCATTTGCATAAAAATCCTTGGATATTTCAAATTATTTCAGGAAACCTCCTTTATGCTTTTGATTTCCATTAGGTCCTATTATAATTACTGGATTAAACAGTTTTCCAGTTTGAAAGTACCATGACTTACTTTCTGCCTCATTTCCAGTTTTACACTGGCTTTTGGATTAATGAAGAAACACTGGTTTGCCTTCTTAATGGAAAAATAAACAAAGAACTCGTCTGAAGAAATCAATGAAAACGAGTTCTCTATAAACACTTTTAAGAAAGGAAAACTAACATGTAATCCCTAGGCATACACATTTATAAATCCAGATGACAGGGAGGAAAAGGGCTGCACAATATAGCATTCCAACTTGAACTAGATGAATTTAACACTTTCACACTGTCAGAATTAGTTCATCCTCTCCAGTCACTGCATAATAACATAATTAAGTGATGGCACTAATTTAAAATCCCTCTGTTCTGAATGAGGAAATAATTAAGAATTTTTCTTTCTACCTGATACTATGTAATTAACTTGCAAGTCTAATCAGGGTCTAAAGGAGCTGTGGGTGCTTTAAAAAATCATCTTTAGTAAAGACAATCTGAAGAAACTGAATTTAATTTATTCAGTTCCACGTATCTTTGAAGAATGGCAATATTCATAGTCATTATTATTATAGGCCCAGTACTTCTAAATGTTCCATAAGCATTCTTTAATCCTTGCCACAAGGAAGGTAAATATCATTATCGCCACTTTATAGATGAAGAAACGAGGCCTTGTGAGGGTTAGTGCCTGCCTGAGTCATGCAGATGGAAAGTGATACAGCCTGATTTTTAACCCAATTTTATCGACTCCAAAGCCTAGGTTTTTAACCTATAAAGCAAGTGTTTCTCAGAGCACTGGCAATTTGTGGATTATCTCCACAAGAATTATTGGTAACATCGTTAGAAATGCATATTTCTAGGAAAGTTAGACATTCTTCAAGGAACACTGGAGATTTTTTTAAAAGTTATAACAAGAGAAGCTCAACACAGATACTATACAGGTTGCCATTAAGAACCAAAATTGGAAGCTAAATTTTGGCATACTTTTATTACTGTTTCACTGTAGGAAAAGTAACTTTAAAATTCTGAATTTTATTCTATCTGTATTCAGATTTTAAAAGAGAGAGAATGACTTGTTTTTTATCCTCATTTATTTTTTTAATCAACCCGCCACACATTATATAGGAATTGAGTCAATAATGGAGTAACCATGAAGGAAAATTAGGGTCAGGAAGTGACAAATGCATTGTTAAAATTACATGCTTTTAAGCTGAGACTTCTAAAGTACAGTTCGCCCTGAAAACCAGGGTAAAAACACTTGTAAATTCTTAATGCTTGTTTAAACTTGAATGTGGCTGTCTAGGACGGGGTGACTAACCTCACAGAAAAGAGAACAGCTTTCGAATCAGAGTTTAAGGTAGCAGCGCCCAGCCAGGATCGGCTGTTGACTAGCTAGTTGTGGGCAGACTGCTGGACTTTACTCTTAGATAAGGATGACCACACTCCGCAGGCTGCCGTTTCCTCCCATCCTCTGCCTTGGCATCACTTCCCAGTCGGCCTATGGAACCCAAGAGTCCGGACCTTCTAAGAGATGATGGGGGGGGGGGACCCACCACGCTTCACACTTTTCCCCAGCATAACCAGAAAGTTAAGCCTTACATCTCTGTGGGCATCAATCACTGTGCAAACCTATACTCCCAGAGTACTCTGAGTATCTTTAGCGGCCCTGTCCTACACCTTCTCTCCTCCCCAAAAGTGACCTGCAGGCCAGAGGAACCCCCACTGGCTGGTCTCCAGTGTAGCCAACACTCTGCTTTCTGGAAGCCCCTGTTCCTCAACCTGGTGAAACTGACCTACTGAGCTTGGGATGCTGCATTTCCCACAACCCTCTCAAGCAGAAATCATTCATTCTTTCACACCTTGCCAACCTCAGGCCCCAGCCTTCCTCTCTGTTCCAACCCCTCGCATTCTTCATTTATCCAGCAGGTATCTGACCTCTATGACATATAAGGCACTGTGGGAAAAGGGGGTACTGCTCAAAACAGATAAAATCTCTGAATTAGGAGTTTCAATTCAAGCAGAGAAGCAGGCAAACAGATCCCTTGTACAAAGCACATAAATAATTTTAGTGTTTAAACATAGCTTTCAAGTGGACACATAATAATTGTAAGTATCAATGGGCATTTCAAAACATGTATACAATGTGTAATTAATCAGTTTAGGGTAACTGGTGTATCTGTTACCCCAGACATAGCATTTCTTTGTGTTGGGACATTCAAAATCTTCATTAGCTATTTTGAAATACTCAGTTGATAAATGCAAATGATGCTAAGAAACATGAAAGATAAAGCAGGAAGTCCTGATGAAAATCTTGTGTGGGTGGAACATTCATCTTAGACACAGTGGTCAGCTGCATTCTAAGGTGAACCCCGAAGGACAAGAAGTCAGCCAAGCAGAGACAGGTGGTGAACACTTCAGACTCAGTGAAGAAAAGGGTCTTTCAGAAGACTTTTCTTCCGTGCCTCCTCAGTAACCCACTGCGTGGTCACATCCTAGATCTTGTCACCAGCAGACCTCAACATCTACATCCCAAATCATTCACCAAAACTCATGGTGAGGACAACTTACTTTCTTTACCCATACCTTATTCAGTAGCTCCCAATTTTTGCCAGAATTCCAATTCGCTGACCTATGTTCTCCACTGAGGCTGCCTTCTCACCAACTTTATTTAAATATCTGGTTTATAATATGTCTCTTACACATATGTCCAATCCCTAGCATTTCCTTTTTTTCTTCATATCTCCATTGCAAAATTCTAATCACTTTATATTGTCTGAGAAAGTACTTGTTCCAGTAAGAAACCGCTGGACGCTCCTCGCCCACTGACAGATCTGAAACACTGTACAGTTGCGATCACTAATTTGACCTGTGATCTTCTATGCTGGAAAGTAGTATGCAAATCTCTATTAGTTCCCTCCCCTCTCTAATGGCTACTTAATATCTGCTCTCTCTTCAACATTTCTGCCCCACTCTAGTTTTGGCATCCACCACACTCCATGAAGTGGCTTTTCATCCTATCTTTCTGATTATTCCTTCTTAGATTCTTTTGCTACGACCTCTTCTGATCTAAAGCTTGGAGTTATTTGGGTCTCAGATACGGGCCATTTGCTGTCACTGGTCTGCATCATCCCAGGTGATCGCATCCCTTCCCAAGACTTTTAAATATCATCTATGTGCTTGTAACTCCCACATGTCTCTCACGCCACTCCAGTTTGAGGACCACTCTTAAGTGAACCACTGTGATCTCCTGCTATAATAGCTCCTAAATGATTTCACCAATACTTCAGTCTCCACGTAGTAGTCACAGTCATCTTCTTGAGGTATAAGCAGGATGTATTATGTACATATACCAACTCCCTGCAGGGAACATAACCATCAAGCACTGTGAACATGTATGATAAAAACTAAAATAAAACCTTTCAACAATTTCCACAGCTCTCAGAACTAAATCCCTAAGCTCTTAAGTTTCTGGTGGCTACTGTAACAAATTACCACAGATGCGGAAGCCTAAAACAATAGAAATTTATTTTCTAACAGATCTGGAAGCCAGAAGTGAAGGTGCTGGCACAGACAAACCCCCTCCAAAGGCCTAGGAGAGATCTCACTCCTCCCTCTTCCAGGTCCTGGCACCCCACTCCTTACCCTATGACCCCATCATCCTATCTCCACATGCGGATTCACAGGCCCTCCCCTGGTCTTCTGCTTCTCTTTTAAGGGCTCTTGTCACTGGACTTAGGGCTCACCTAGATATTTCAGGGTTGCTGCATTTTAAGATCCTTAGTGCTGATTACAAAGACCTTCTTTTCAAATGAGGTCACATCACAGGTTCCAGGATTAGCACGCAGACATGGCTTTTGCGTATTAATACACTGTGACTTCTGAGCCCTACCCAAACTGCCTACTCTTTCCACTTGGCTCTGCCTCTTCTCTACCAGGCTGCACTGTCTCCAGCATTCTTCTACGCCCTTGATCTAGGAGAAACTCTTTTCCATACTTGGTCTTTCCTACACTACTCTTTCTTTAGTCTTCACCTAGCTCCTTCTTTAGGTCCTTCCGTTAACCTTAACTTCTGCAGAGAATTATTCCTTGATGCTATAGATGTCAGTATGTCTCCTTCCTTCATGGCATTTGACTTTATTAAGTCCTTTATTCCATCAAATTGTCCTTACATATGGATTTGTAGGTTTACTTGTCAATACTTGTCTCTCTCACTGGACCATAAACTCTTCATGCCATCTTAGGAGGCGCACCTGTTTTGTGCACCTTTGTATGTCTGCCCAGAGCACAAGATGACATCTGGCACATGGAAGCTTTAACTAAACAATGGAATACTAAATAAATAGAGTCTTTACCCTGCCTTTCTTGAATAAGTTAGACAGATGCAAACAAATGGGTTAGAATGCTGACCAGACAACTGAGGATACTGCCAGCCTGAAGGAAACATCTTTCCCTGTCCAGCCTGGGAAGGCGATAAAGTTTGACACGAAAGAAAAAATAGGCACCAATTATTTTTACGAAGCTAGAAGGTCTTCTGCGATCTTTTCTGCCATGAACAACCATACAACACAGGCATTCATTTTATCTTTCACAATAATTTCTACTTTCTGTCCAAAACAATTGATTCAGGATTCTCAAAAAACAAACAAAAAAGAAACTTCAGTACCTAAACTGATTTCCATGCTGTATCTAATACTAAGCTAGAAAGTTACCTCTCTCTCTCACTCATACCTTTCTTAATTCTGCAAATCACAAAGTAACTGCAATATTGCATTATTAATAAATCCCACTGACTGTCCTAAAATCTAGCATGCAGACAGAAAAATTTCTTCTGGAAAACCTGAAATATCCCCATACTCTTTCATTCCTGAAGTATTCTTGAAAATTGAGATACAATTCATATAACATAAAAATATACTTTTAAAGAAAATAATTCAGTGTTTCACTGTCACTAATTCCAGAACATGCTTATTACTCCCTCTACCTGCAGGTAAATCCATCCCTGTTCCTCAGTAATCATTCTCTGTTCCCCTTACCTCAACCCTGGCAACTACTAAGATACCATTTTCCAGTCTTGCTTTACATTTGTGAAACAAAAAGAGAGATGAAGTAATTTGTAGAGTTGCAAGAGTCACTCAGTAAGAAAATAGGGTTAGAGTAAATATATTCACAGTAACTTTTACGTATATAAGAACAAAGAGAAGGTGAAAATAAGTTTAATACACCTATACATATCCTAAATGTGCCTGTAAGACAGCTGAGATGCAGAGTCCCTTGCCTAGCCATTCCCAGGCAGTGTCATGCCAGCGAGAGGCACGGGAGCAGTGTGGCATCACCGAAGCCAAACAGATGCTGCGGGGGGAGAACAGTACTAACGCGCCACTGGGGATTATAGGACACACATTTTTTCCTTTAGTCGAGTTGAAATCAGGGCTTGTGTGCCCAGTTGCAGAGAACCGTGGGCATTTTCAGTTTGTTTATGAGCAGTTAATGCAGTAACAGTGCTAACATCACTTTAGAATAAGTACTGGTTAGTGACACCAGAGGAGGCAAAGTAATTCAGGAACTTTGATTTTTTTTTTAATATTCTGTCTGCATTTTCCAGTAAGTAAAAGAATTAAAAGCTTCATTTAACTGTTACAATTATAAATGTGTACAGAGGAACCATAATCCCATAGATTAAAGTCAGCAGAATTCATTTGCAAAAATAAGTAGGCACACATTTTATTTTGTATGTCTTAATCAGCATTACAAATACCATTAATGAAAGAGGAAAAACTGTTCATCACACAGAAAAAACAAAATCACCGTTTAAAAGAGATCAATCTGAACTTTAACATTCTTTGTGCTCAAAAATATTGTTAAAACAACTTAAAAAGACAAATCGAAACAATATTTTATTAACTAAAATTGAGACCCTAAAACAACTAAGAGTATACTTAAATCTTGTCTTCAATCTAGCAAATTTTGATTTGCTAACATATAACACATACACAAGAGCATAACCCTGGTGAATAAACAAGTTTTCTTTTACAAAAAAGTTTTTATGAGTTATAGAGATCCTTATCAATTATAAATAAAAATGACTGCTAAAAATGTTTATATAGATAATCAATCCATTCACGGAAATGATCACTAAATGACATAATGAACATTTAATGTGAAAATTAATTGCTTACCAACTATTTCATGAAACTATTACCAAGCATGTAAAATTAGCTTAAAAGGTCAACTCTTAATTGTCTATAGCTAAAGAGAGCTTTGGTACCAATAAATTAGGATTAAAGAATCAAAATAAATTTTGTATGTAGCATTACAGTGTAGTTTTGGAACTAAATTGGAACTTGCTTAGGTACAAAAACATGAAACTCTCCTTCCTCTGTTACACATACTATAATAAGGTATGAATAGCTTAACCACTCTGAATTGCTGACAAAAATAAGGCACCAGCCTAAAATATTTTTCAAAAATATTACTAGGTCACACCCACCAAATTAGGACAAGAAGTAAATAATGAATTAAGTACTTCACTTTTAAATGCCTTGTTTCCCTTTTGATAGGAGCATCAAAGTACTAAAATAAAAATAATTCCAATAATACTTCCAGAATATGTTCATTTTAATTCTCCCACATGATAGGGGGCTAAAAAGAACAACAAAAAATAAAAAATGTTTAAAAATCAGTAAAACTCAGAAAATTATTTTAAAAAGAAGACAGGGCAACAGAGAGAAGGGGTTTAGGAGAAGCTCATGAAAAGTTTCAGAGTATTTTTAAATTACTGGGATACACATATTACACATAGAATCCAGGCATTTGATAAGTGTTAAGGCTGCTGGATAACTTACAGTAATCATTAACATATCTTCATTTTAGGAAGCAAAAGAAAAACAAGTAAACAATTGCACAGCAATTTTAACTTTCAAAATGGACATCTTAAACAATTTTCTTAAATTCAGATTTTGCAAACTTCCTACACTCCAATTCATCATATAAATATTTAAAATAAGTTTACTTATGAGTACTGTGGACTGATGCTTTAGGCAGAGCCTGTATATTTCATAAATCCAGACCAAAGTGAAATAATTGAGTTTAGTTTAGCAATTGAGATTCAGCCTGTGGTTTTTGGATGTAACATTGATATGAAACTAGTAGAAAATACTTTAAAAAATATATTTATCCTTCAAGTAATTTAGTTTGGAAAAAGTTTATATTCTTTGTCAAAAAATTACTTTTAGAGCTTAAATTTTTAAAAACAAGACCGGTTCAACAATTGTCAAAATTATATAGGTGACTACAAGCAGTAATTACAGCTTTGTACCCACAAAAATATACCAGTTCAGGTGAGCTCAGCTCACTTAAAAAAATTTTTTTTCCAGCACTGGGGATCAAACCCAGGGCTTCATGCATTCAAGGCACGGGTTCTACTATTGAGCTATCCTCCTAGCCCTCACTTAATTTTTAAAATAATTTCTCTTTTCTAGTTTTACAAATGAACTGAACATTGCTCAACTGTTCAACATTACCTATGTTAAAGTGGAGAGATTAAAAAGTAACGCAGAAATTACAAAATGACTGAGTCCAGTAAAGAGAGAATATGCAATCAACATTTCAGAGCTGGAAGGGATCTTCAAGATCCTACCCAGCACCATAAACAAGGAAACCTAGGCCCACGCATGTGAAATGACTTGATCAAAGTCACACTCCTTGCGCGAGCCAGCCCTGCACCCATCATTCATTCCCCTACCTACTGAAAGCGCGTAAGTGCCAGGCTGCTCGGTGCTGAAAACAGGCTAGAAAGCGGTACTCACAACTGCCAGGGCAGTCTTGTTTCCTCTCAATCTGACAAAGTCCCTCAATGTCCAAATCAGTGCAAGCTCACAGGAGAGTGCCACAGCCTTTGCAGAACTGGGCCCACTTTCAGTTTCACACATCGTAGTAAACACAGTTGGGTTTAACTTCAGAGAGGCCTCAACCCTGTTTACTTTACATGATTAAGCAATAACAAAGGGAGGCACAGCATTGTGAATGAGTTTTTTTCTAGTACATTCATAACTTAAGGAAGTGCAATCAGAAAATGCCCTACACTCATGAACAAGTTCATGGAACAGCTTAAAAAAATCAGAGCTGTTCGAGGTATCAATGTATATAGATCAGATAAGTCCAACAACTGAAGACTAAAGTGTGGAATGTAAGTATGTCTCCATTTCATTCAGTCATGGGTATAGTTTTTCGAGATTTCTATGTTAAAAAAGACTTTCAGACTCAGATTCAAAGTAATATCCTCTTCCAATGACACCACATTATCTATTCATAGATAGATCTAAACCCATCCTTTCCCTCCTTAAGATCAACTTCCTGTGATTTGTATTTGATTAGGGGGGAACTAGTTTAACAAATAAACAAAACCTAGGATTTAAGGTGTTAGCAAAAAGAAATCCAAATGCTATGTAATCAAAATAGCAATAGATCGAAAGGCACATTAATTTACTTGGGACTTTCACATTCTTTAGTAGCTAGTCTGGCACTTGTGTTTTGTGTATCTCAATTCACAGTCAACTTTTTTAAGAAGTAAGAGACACACTGGCAAAGCTCTCAAATGAAACGACCCATGAGGAAGGCACTTTGAAATACTAAACAGCAGCACTCCGTGCACCCTGTTACAGGGTAGCATTCCAAAACGAACCTCAGCTTTCTGGTGCTCTCACAAAGTGGGTGACTGCTGAAAAACCACAGTCTTCACTGAGGCTCTCAGTTTCCTGCCGCTCTGGTTAGCTCCAGATAAAAGTGGCCTTGGGCCCTTCTATTTCTCAAACCTCCAGATTTGATTTTTATCTAAGGCATCACAAGTTCTCATCTGCACATCAGGCCGGCCCTCCAGTGTCCGATAAGCACTAAGACAAAGTCCTGAGTGTGGATGGAAAATGGTCCCATCATCTTTAAAATGCCAAATGATGTTTACTGGTGCAGGAGACCCATCTTTCGGACAATTCTGCATCCCTACGTAATTTTTTTGCTCAGGAACCTCCGCACACAGCTCAGTCACAGAATTAAACCGTATTTCTTTGTTTGAAGTATATTCAAAGAATTGATTGCCTCCTTGACCGTGGCATCCAAACAGTGAAAGGTTAGCACCTGTGGGGTTGCTGTCAGGCGAATTATAATCTAAGCATTCAGAAGAGATCCCCAAACTGCGAATAGCCCCGTGCCAGCCTGGTCTATCCTCTGGCACGTGTAAATTAGAAAACACGTTTTTCAAATACCAGTCAAAGCTTTTGCATCCCAGCCGTTCTCGTAATAATTTTCTTTCAGAAATATCGCCATAAGCTTCTTTCCGCGCGGGAGGGTTTCGATTGTAGAAATGCTCTTTGTATCCGTCCATCCATACTTCTGCGGCCCGAGCGGTATTCTGTAGGAAGTTGGGGCGAGCGTACGGCGCCCGCTTAGGGAACACGTGGCCCACGTGAGAACAAGGGTGGATCTCCAGTTTGCCACCGCACTGCCACACCCTAAATGACAGCTCCAGGTTTTCACCTCCCCACACTTCCATGCCCGTGTCGTAAGTCCCCAGGTACTCAAAGTATTTCTTGCTGACGGCGAACAGCCCCCCAGCCATGGTAGGCGACCTGATGGGGTCAATCCTTGATGTCCGCCTGTCCCTTTCATGCTTGGGCACAGAATGCCACTGGAATGTCAACCGCCAGTCAAACCCTCCAATCATAGGCTCCCCTGTCTGCATGTAGAACTCAAAAGTATTCCAGTCAATGGTGTCTATAACCGGACAAACGATCGCTGTTTCATCCCTGCCAATCCTTTCCAGAAGCGGTTCCAGCCAGCCAGAGTTACACTCACAGTGACAATCCAGGAAAGTGAGGACATCGCCAGTGGCAAAAGTGGCTCCGATCAGGCGGGCCCGAACCAGGCCCTCTCGCTTATTGGTTCTGATCAAGCGGACTCGATCTAGATTGCTGATGTAGGTTTCAAGCTGTGCCTTCAGATACACCCTGTCGCTCAAGTCATCCACCAAGATGATCTCCTTCAAAAGGACGGCGGGAGACGTTTCCAAAACGCTGTGGATGGTGCGCAGCAGGGTGGACCAGGCTTCGTTGTAGAAGGCGATGATGACGGAGGTGGTGGGCAGCCTCCGGTAGTCGAACTGCTTGGACTTGCACTCGTACATGCGCTTGTCCTCTATGTGGCGGTGCAGGGAAATCCTGTCGCTCAGGTAGATGTTGATGGCATACCGCTCGATGAGCTCCTCCTGCTGCTTCAGGTCCCCGTCGCCGAGCTGCAGCTTGCTCGCCCGGCCCCACTCGCCCAGCGCGCGGCCGTCCGCGGGGGGCTTCTCGTAGAGCGGCCGGGACAGATCCTCCTCCCTCTTCGCCAGGTGGGCGAGGCGTCCGGAGCTCGGCTCGCGCGCGCCCGCCGGGGCGCCGTGGAGCGCGGACACCGAGAGCTCCAGCAGCACGTACGCGGCGGAGAGCAGCGCCAGCAGCGCGCAGCTCCGGGCCGCCCAGGTCCACCTCGCGGCCGCGCGGACCCTCATGGCGCCGCGGCCGCGCGGCTCCGCTCTGCCCACTTCCTCCCGCTCGGGCAACTTTTCCCCAACTCCGCGCCCCGCCCCGTCCGCCCCGCGCCGCGCGCCCCGCGGGCCCGGCCGCCCGGCCGCCAGGGGGCGCCGCCGCCTCCGAGGACGCCGAGCGCGGCCGGCCAGCGCGCCCCGCCGCGGGCGCAGGCGCGGAACTCACCGAGCTGCCGGCCGTGCGGGCCGAAGTCCACGGCGGTGACCGCGGCCTTGTGGCCTTTGAAGCAGCGCTCCAGGGCGGGGTCCTCCTGCGGGGAGAGCGGTCAGGCTGGCGGGCGGCCCCGGCCCGGCTCCCGCCCGGCTCCCGCCCGGCCCCGGCCCGGACA
>RJWT010047443.1:0-11311 GCA_004365215.1 Cuniculus paca | reverse complement strand
TTGGTCCTGCTGCCGCCAAGGCTCTGGAGCTGGGCATCTGTCGCAAAAGTGGGCGAGAGCACCTATCTCCTTCAGCTCTGGATCCCGACAGCCCCTACTAGAGATGCTGCTGACCCACCCTGGATGTCACATAGTATGTATGGTCCTTACCCAAGGGACTCCAAAAGCAAGCCTGGGACTCACCCTCCATCCCGACTTCCACTGTGCCACATAGCACCCTCCTTGCTCCAAGTATCCCCGAGCCCCAGACAGGCAGACAGCACAGATGCAGAGGAAGTCCATACCTCAGTCCCTCCAAGCCCGGGGACACTTGGAAGAGGTGCTGATTGAACAGACCAGTCTTCTACCGGCTCTCAGCTCAGGCTTGACAAAGGCCACAGGCACCTTTCCATAAACTGAAATGTACCCATCCTGTCCTGTGATTAACCCTCCAGACTCTTCACTGACAGCTGGGGATTGGACGTGTCCCTCTCTCACCCCATGTCCCCCACCCTAGTCTTCAGTGCCATTCTCCTGATGTCTGATGAGGTTCTGGGCACCTGTCTTTTTGCCACCTTTCCTTCCCTAGTCAATGGCAGCTTCAGCTTTATCACAACCAAAGGATGGAGAGTAGCCAGGTACTAGGATGCAGGCCATGAAAAGATGCCCTCTGATGGGCTAGATGTGGGGAATAGGAACGGAATGGGTGGCTCAGGGCTCAGGCTGTGTAATCACGCAGGTGGTGCAGCCATTCTCAGAGAAGGAGGAAGACAGCCTGGGGTTGAGGTACTTGGAGCTGTGGAAAGGCCACAGCCACACCAGTCAGGCAGGCAGCAGGAGGCAGTGACTGCAGTGAGGGCGTGGCTGGGGCAGGGAGAACCCATAGACAAGAGAGAGTACAGGGCCAGGACCAAAGCTGTACAGAAGAGGCAAGGGGGCAGGACCTAGAGTGCAGCCAAGGACACCCAGGAGTAAATGGGACACCGTGCTCAGGGGCATGGCGCTGGAGGCGCAGAGGTAGGTGCGGCGAGGAAGGAGCGGCATAAAGCATCAAGAAAGACTGCAGGGGTGGGTGGAGACAGCATCTTGCAGGGTGTTGAGGAGGAAGCAAAGCATGAGAGGACGCGAGAGAGATGAAGACAGAGAGACAGAGGCTCCCAGGGGTGAGGGCTGTGCCAGGATACAGGGCTGAGTGCCAGGGGCAGGCAGATGGCCCTTCCACCTAATGCAGAGGACAGAAGGCCTGGATGGGGACAGGTGAATCCAAAATCAGGCAGCAAAATGTCCACAATCCCATGCCATCAAGGCTCTTGTTTTCTCCCTGCAACAGACGGCACGGTCACCAGTAGAGTGTGAGGGTTCGATGAGACCCAGAGAGCATCACATGGTGCAAGAGGGAGAAGCATCGAGGCACCCAGAGGTCCTCTGAGGCTACATAAGTCCTTTGCAGTTGTCTTCCTGGTGGCTTTTCTTCGACAGATCTTGCCTCCAGGGGGCAGCACAGAGGCAGCAGGCGCCTGAGTCCCTCCAGGGCTGTCTCTGCCTAACCAGAAGCCTGGTGGACATGGAGCCGAGAGCCTGGCTACGAATGACCAAAATGGGGACAGTGCCTGCTGGGGGAGGTGACACAGAACCAAGGGTTTAAGGAACAGGTGCCTGTGCTCAGAGTCCAGGCAGAACAGTCTGGAGGTGGACTGGCGGCTAACGTGGGATGGGATGATGACCTTTGGGAGGTCAAGGAGCACAGGTCATGCGGGTGATGCTGATGTCACCCAGGAGGAAGGCAGGACTGAGTGGGGAGGCTATGCTCACATCTGCCTGCCTTAAAGGGGAGGTGGGTGCACCTCTGAGATAGACAAACGAGGGGCGGAGAGACCCCCGAGAGCGGGGCCTCACCAGACCGTGGAGCCTTGCCCACCCGCTACCTTGGATGGGAGTGTGGGAGGAAGCGGGGACCTGGTGCCCCCAAGGGCAGCTGAGCCTCAGTGCCGCCTGCTGGCTGTGGAATAAGGGCTCGTGACGGCGACTGTTCAGCAAATGTTTATTGGGCGATGCGTGCGCTGGGGCTCGGAACAGCCACATGGGCTGGGGTCCGAGAGGAGGCCCAGGGAAAGGCTTAGGCGGGAACATGGGCTGGGGACACAGGACACAAGGAGAGAAGCTTCCTTCTTGGGCAAAGTGGCCTGTGAGGACCTCAGCCATGGCCAAGGTCCACTCGGCTGGAGCCCCAGGCAGGGGGTCTCACTGCAAGGTAGGGCAACAGCTACAGAGAAGGGAGGCTCTTGGGGGTCTCACAGGCCTGGCCAAGGGGATCCTGGCCCAGGCCAATGAGGGGCCTCTTGGGCTTGTGCAGGGGTGGAGATGCAACTGGAAAGGCATCCACTGGGACGGGAAGTTGTAACCCCAAATCCCTGCCCAAATCCCCGGGGGCAACCCCTGCCCCTAGAGTTGGGAGTGCTGAGCCTTCCTGTGGCCCCCCTGTGGAAGGACATTAAGCTGGGAAGCCGTGAAGGACAGAAGGATGGCAGAAAAGCTGTTGAGCCACTTGGGTTAATCAGGTGAGCCTTGGCGGGCACGATTGCAGGATGGCGCTGTCCTGAGTGCCTCGCAGGGCAGGCCGAAGATCTCTCGCAGCCGGCTAGCGTGCTCCTGGATATTTCGAGGTTGCCTGGGAGGTACTGTGGTGACAGTGGTGGTGGTCTGGGCCACGGGGTGTGGCAGAGTCTGTACAGTGGCCTGATACCGGCGGAGGATGCGGTGAAGGCTGATGGCTCTCTGTGCCCTGCGCAAGCGCGTGCGGATCCCTCGGAGGACGGTCGTGAACTTCTGGCGATCAAGAGGCTGGCGGGGACACTCGGCGCTGGGGGCTGCAGTGGGCTGGGCAGGATGCTGGGGAGGCCAAGCCGGGGGGTGACATGTGCCCGGGGGCCGACGGGAGGCCCCTTGTGCTCTCTGCAGCAGGGAAGAGGCTGGCGAGGAGGGTGGCTCGGTGGTCTCTGGGGGTTCCAGGCACTTCCAACACAGAACCTTAGCCTGAGTGCTGGAAGGGACCTCGAGCCACCCAGGCCAGCCTTTTGCTCTACCCCATCCCTTTCCCTGGGCAGGGGACAGCCCAGCCTCTGATAATGAACCACCAGGGATAGAAAGGTCGCTACCCACAAGGCTACATGATGAAACCATCCTGTGGTTTCATCACAGGATGGCTTTAAAGTTCTTTCTTACACAGAGCCACAACTTGCTAGTGTGGCCCCTGTGACCTCACACCTTTCCCCCCACCAGTCTTCATTGCCAGGGACAAGCAGGGAGTGGATTCTCATCCCCACCTCCTCATGGGAGGATTTAGAGAACAGGAAATGCATGAGGAAGTTGCAAAGGCCTTGGACACTGCAGAGGACATTGGGCTCTGGAAGGAATCATGCTATCAGGCATCTTGGAAGAACACATCTAAGCCACCAAAGGTAGGGGATGGCAGGAGTCCTGGGCCACTCACCGAGTTCTCAGCATCCGAGTCTTCTGAGCTGCTGATCACCACAATGGGCTCATCTGGAATGGAGAGCAGAGGCCGTGTTAGGGCACATCTGGGTGCACACCTGGAGAAAGCATTAGCTGGGCCATGGGGGTCACGGGGTGGGAAAGGAGGGTCATGGGTCAGGGTGAGGGCTCCTTGCAGACCAGTGGGGATGACAGCGTTCTGCCAGGGGCAATGAGAATGTGCGTTGTGTGTGCCAGTGGACCCGCTTTGAATTTGGGATTTTCACAAATGGCTTTCTATCATTTCCAGTGGTGTCTCATCTGTGGACATCTATTCAAGCTACCGGCCATGACTTGAGAATTTTCTCCCTGTACAAAGAGACTGACAACCTGGGTTTGGACCTTTTTTTTTTTGGGTACTGGGATTGAGCTTAACCCTTATTTTTTTTATTTTGAGACAGGGTCTCACTAAATCACTACATTGCCCAGTGGGGCTCCAACTCATGATAACTACTGCCTCTGCCTCCCAGAGTACTGGGATTACAGGTTTGCAACACCAGCCCTGGCTGGCACATTTTTGAATCCTGAAGAAGAACGCTGATTCGTTCCAATCTCCAGGAATAGCAGGCAGGGCACCATGTGTGAGCAGGGTTGGGGCTCTGTCAGGAAGCAGCGATGCAGAATAAAGATAGGCCCTCTAGTTCCAGAATATTTAGGGTTGACCTCAATTCCTTCCGGAGGACTCAGTCTCCCTGTCTGGCAGGGTCCATGGAAGATATTAGTGAGGACAAAGGAGACACCTAGATGGGTGGCGTTTGTAGAAGTGGAGAACTGTGTGGGTAGACGTCACCCAGCCCTCTCTGGGAGTGTTAGATGCTCACCAGCAAGCATTTTCTGTACCACAACCACCTGGGTAGAGGCCTGGGGTGGGCACTGGAAGCGTGTTGTGGAAAGGACTCAAGGAACAGCATGACTTGGCCCTCAGTATCCCCGAGCTAGAATCAAGCAGGGCACATGGTAGACTCCCACCCCCAGGGCAGGTCATGGGCTGTCCCTCCCTTTTCTGTGGTGGCTCAGATTAGGACCCATAAGGGGATCCTGTGGACTCTGGGCTCCCTGGGGGTCAGAATACACAGGAGACCTCGCTCCACCCCTGCCACCCCACCCCCACCCTACCTGCCTCTGCAGCAACGCTGGTCACGTGGGTGCTGTTGGGCTGCAAGGCCTCGTTTCCCACAGTGGGACTCTCAGGCTGGGCAGGCCTGTCCAGGTGGGGGGGCGAGACTGCCCTGGAGGTGCTGGGCCTGGGCTGCTCACTGGGGCTGGGAGCCAAGGGCAACTCCTTATCGTCCTCTGACTCCACCTTGATGATCTTCCTGGGGCACTGGGTCTGGCAGGATTTTCTCTTCTGGGGGGAGGCTGTGTTGGAGACCTGCACGGTGGGGAGTCACAGAGCTGGGTGAACTCTCCAGGGTTGGTGGTCAGAGATCCAGATTGGGTATCAGGGGGCCTGAGGCCACATCTTTTATTTTTATTTTTTTCAGTACTAGGGATTGAACTCAGGACTTTGTGCATATTAGCAAGTGCTCGGCCATGGAGTTACATCCTTCATTCTTTTTATTTTTAATTTTGAGACAAGGTCTTGATAAGTCACTGTGCTGCCCAGGCTGGGCTAAAATGTGTGATCCTCCTGCCTCAGCCTCCTGAGTAGCTAGGATTACAGGCCTGTGCCACCATGCTCAGTGCTGTGGTCATATCTCTGTCCTCCTTCCTCGGCCACTGTGCCCTCTCCTCTGCTGTCTGCCTGGGTAGAGCTGGGCTTGGGGGAGGGAGGCCCCACCAGCAGGGCCTTACCTCTCCAGATGAGGGGCTTCTGATGGAGAAGGTATGGATGGGCACAGGGTATGCTCTGGGCACCATCTGTACCACGGGAGCTGGTTGGGCTTCAGACAGCTCCAGGGCGTGGTCCTGTGCCTTCTGTGCCTCATTGGGCTGCAAAGTTGGAAAATAAGAGTCAGAAACAACCCAGGGACCTGAGGCCTGCAGCCTATCTCAGGTGCAGGCTCCCCAGTCCCAATCGTGGTGCTCACTGGAGACAAAGAACCTTCCCGAAGCCTGCCATGACACCACCTCCTCCAGACCCCGGGATGGTATCCAACCACATGTCAATTCTCATGTCTCCGGATACCTCAGGGTCCACACTGCCCAGCTCCTCCTCAAGATGTGCCCGAGAGTCAGTCCAGCGCATGCGCCCAGGGGGAAGATGCTCACAGCTAAGGATTGTGGCTCCCTCAAAAAGACAAAATTCCAGTGGTGACAATGATCCTGGTACCAGACTGACCCTGGCCCCTGCACACTTAACTCTCCCTGGACAGCTCTGTCACAAACCAGGCCCTCTAAACTCCTCAGCCTCAGTCTTCTATAGAAGGAAAATAAAAACATCTCCCTCTTCCAGCAGTGTAGACAACAGGTTCAACACAGGTGCAATGTTAGGAAGAGCACGGAGCACTTCGAAAGTGCTGTTAATGCTGGTGATGATGAGGAAGATGGAGATTTTATGACAACTCCATGCTCAGTGCTAAGAACTTAGTGCACCTACCTCACGATCGATGAACTGGGTGGGCAAGTTCTCGTCAGGTGAAACAAAGCATGACTATACAACCTAGCAATTCTACTCCTCAGCACGAACTCCAGAGAGAGACTCAGACGAAAACCACACACAGGGCGGGGAGTGCAGCTCAGCGGTAGAGCCCATGCCCAGCAGGGATGAGGCCCTGGGTTGATCCCCAGCACTGAATGAAATCTATACATATTTTTAGGGTTAGGGATATAGCTCAGTGGCAGAGTGCCTGCCTGGCAAGGGCAAGGTCCTGAGTTCAATACCTGGTACCAAAACAAATTAAAATTTAAAAAAAATATATTATCTACTATAATACATATATTATGTATTATATATTTATGTGTGTGGCACTGGGGATTGAACCCGAGGGCTTCAGAAGGACTAAGTACAGCAAAAGTAATGCACTGACAGGATTCAAGAAACACCTTACAATAACTCAATGGCGATAGTGTCAACTCCCCAATCACAAGACATAAACTAAGAGATAGGATCAAAGAACAACATGCAATCACCTATTATATACAGGAGACACAACTCATCTAAAAAGAAGGCCACAGGCTGAAGTGAAAGGGTGAAAATGATATGCTATTCACCTGCAGCCTAAAAACGGGAGTCTTATTTTCAGACTCAGCAGATTGTAAGTCAAAAGGTGCCAGAGGAGACAAGAATGGCCACTACACACTGGTAAAAGGAACGATTCAACAAGAAGAGATAACAATTGCAAATATCGATGCATCAAATGTAGCGGCACCCAACTGCATAAAACAAAAACTACTGGACTTAAAAGGCCAGACAGACACCAACATGGTCACAGTGGGTGACTTTGATACCTTCTGCTCCCAATTAGGTCAACCAGACCAAACACACACACACACACACACACACACACACACACACACACACACACACAAGAAACATCAGAGTTAAACCACACCATCGAACAAATGAACTTAAGAGATGTCTCCAAGGGTTTCATCCACCAACAGCAAAATACACCTGTCTTGTAGAAGCACATGGAACTTTTTCTGAAGTAGACTACATTTGAGGCCCTTAAAGCACCCTTAAATAAACACAAAAGAACTGAAATAATCCCTCGCATACTACTGGATCATAGAGTGAAACTAGAAGTCAACAGCAGCACAATAATGATGATGATGATGATGATACAAAGAGTTGGTTCTTTAAAAGGGCAGAAAGGGGACCTGAAGATGGAGAGAGATGACAGGGAGGGGAGGGAAAGAGGAAGTAAAAAGGATGGCGTGGTGGCACATGCCTGTAATCCCAGCACTTGGGAGGCTGAGGCAGGAGGATTGCTGTGAGTTCAAGGCCAACCTGAGCTACGAAGTGAGCTCAAACCTGGGCTACAAAGTGAGCTCAACACCAGGCGTGGTGGTGCACGCCTGTAATCCCAGTACTCAGGAGGCTGAGGCAGGAGGATCATCATGAGTTCAAGACCAACTTGAGCTACAAAGTGAGCTTAAGGCCAGCCTGTACTGTGTAGTGAGACCCTGTCTCAAAAAAGGCAAAGTGAGCTCAAGACCAGCCTGAACTGCATAGTGAGAGCCTGTCTCAAAAAGACAAAAAAAAAAAAAAAAAAAAGGATAGGTATATATACCAGTTCCCCCATGGTGAGTGTGTTTACCACGTATCACAAACATGTATAAATAAAAAAGGGGAGTACTCAGCATAGCAAATACAAAGAACAGAAATGCACTTTTGATATTAAAAAAGGTTAGCTATCCATCCTGCCTCTAGCTTGCTGTGTGTGCCCTTGAGTCCATAGCTGTCTCTGGGCCTTACTTTATCCTCTGGGCCTTACTTTATCCTCTATGAAAGAGGACTCCATGCTCTCTCCAGGATCTAAAATTCTCCAAGTCTAAACTCTGCTTCCTTCAGGAAGCCTCTCCTGACTACCTTAGCTCAGTCACCCCTCTCTCCTATGGGTCACACTTGCAAATCTAGGAAGGCTTCCCACCCCTGCCTCTTTTTCAGGGCCCAGGTCCCTGACAGGCAGCACACTGACAAGAGTGACCAGGTTGGGGTGGGGACTGTGAAGGCGGGATGCCCGTAGGTTACAGACACTGCAGAAGGAGTGCCAACACAAGATGCCAAGAAACTGCGGTTCTCAGGGATCCTATGAGCTGGAGCATGCAGAAACCAGGCTGCTGGACGGAAGGCTCGTTCTTGGTTCTGTTCTTTGTTCCAGTCCCAGAACCATGTGCAGGAAGACAGAGGTCCAACCTGTGGTGGCCTCAGGAAATGGTCACACATTGGTTTGGGGTTGAGGGACAGGGGAGGTCATGTGTCACAGCCATCGGGGCCATTCCAGCAACCACTTCCTTCACTGCTTACCCCTGGGCCTCACTTCTCCTAAAGCTGGCCCATAGTCCCGTCGACCTCAGCGCCAGCCAAGTGATCTCGTCATAATGTCCTCTTTTAACCCTTCCCAGGAAGGCTCCCATCCGGCCACTCGCTGCCCCTCCCCAGCATACTCCCTGCAGACAAAGCCACAGGGAGTTCCCAACTCTCCTGTACCTGCCCATCTCCCCTTCCCACTGTCTCACCTGGTCACTGAAAGAGGAGTCACTGGGGGTTCTGGAGGCCTCTGAGATGACTCTCCTGGACAGAGCTGCATCTGGAGAACACAGAGAAGGGACAGGCAGTTCAGGGACACCCCAGAGAGGGGCATTCTGGCCTGGGAAAGCGCTGGGCAGGAGGGCTTTGTTGCTTCTCCTGGATACACTTTCTTCAGGGCATCCACACACAGCTGGAATTGGAAGGAAAGCTCCCTGACTGCGGAGGGAGGGACCCAGCTGGAAGGAAGGGAGAGAGGGTGGCATCTCAGAGCCCTCACCCAAGTGTTCCTCTCTCCATCTCCGGGTCATTAGCAGGGAAAGATGAGGACATTCCTAAAGCCATTCCTGCTCAGGGACTCTAAGGTGACAGCTTCATGATGCTCTTCCTGATCCGTTTTTATTTAACATAATGTAAACCTTGCTTGCTTCAGAATAAAATAACTGTTCTTTCTGCTGCTGTCCAGTTACAATAGGCAAGGTAGGCTATTTACCTCACTGGGCTTTTCCCCAGAAATACGAGGCACACACCACCACCCACCTTTTTGCGGTAGGAGGACTGAATTCAGGGCCTTCACCCTGAGCTACAAGCCCAGTCCTTTGCTTTTTAAATTTTGAGGCAGGATCATGCTAAATCGCTAAGTTGCCCAAACTGGGCTCCAACTTCTGATCTTCATGCCTCGGCCTCCCAGAGAGTTCTGGGATTACAAGCAGGTGCCACCACCCCTGGCCAGATATCTATAAACCTTCACATGACCAACGCCTGGGTGCTCACCTGTCCCCTGGGGGATGCAAGAGATGAGGTCCTGTAGGCGCACCTTGATCTCGTCGAAGCTGTCAGTGCGCACGGGGGCCTGCAGGTGCTGGGGCTCCTCCTGGCGCAGGCGGCACAGCGCATCGCGCAGGAAGCCGTGCATGTCCAGCATCTCCTGGTCGGAGGCGTAGCGCTTCATCCTTTGCACCAGCGTGCCCCCCACGCGGATGCGCTGCAGCACAGCGTCCAGGCGGCCCAGGCGCCCGGCCATGCCCTCGTAGTCGCGCTGGTACCGCGCCTGCACAGCCTCCAGCAGCTCGCGCTCCCGCGCCTGCACATGCGCCACCACTTGGCGCACTTGCGCGCGGATCTGCTCCTCGGTGTCGGCGCGCGCTTGGCCCAGCTGGCTGATGGCAGAACGCACCTGCGTGTGCACCGCCCCGAAGGCGCCGTCCTGCTCCTGCAGCGCTCGCACCATTGTGTCCAGCTCCAACTGCCACTGCTGGACCTCCGCGCTGATGTCGCACCTGAGGTCGCCGTGGTCGCTGTCCAGGATGGCACAGGAGCAACACAAAGGCTTAGAGCAACCCCGGCAGTAGAGGCTGTGGACACAGAGGGCCAGTCTGGGTCAGGGCTCTTCTGTCCCTCCTCCCTTTCAATTTTCGTTATTAAATTTGTCTTCCTAAGTTGCCAAACTTTCTGTCAAGATGCTTCTAGGTTAGTGCTGTCCCAGACTCTGTATGGTTATGGTGACTGTACCCAAACTACCAATGGCACTGATTGTAAAAGGTTACCATGGTAACATTTTCTCCTTATGTAGCAACGAAGAAATAAACACAAAGTAACCACCTCTTTGCACCTCTGAGCTCCCCCCCACCGAGGCCCTGGGTGAGCAAGGTGGAACGCACATTCATCATCGCCCTTAACCTTTGCCAGAGCCCTCTGGATGAGAAGAATCACTGCGCTCCTTTCGCGGATGGGAAGCTGCAGCATGCACACGTTAAATCAGTAGCCAGATGTCAAAACCAGCTCGGGTAAGGATTTCCCACCCCAGTTAGGAAGGAGTCAGACTACACAGTGGGAAGCAAGGGAGTGAGGCTTCACCTGTGTTTCTAGCCTCTTCCATTGCTTCATCACCGTCTGAGTCCCCCCCCCCCCACAGGGCATCGTGGCCTCAGAGTCTCATGGGAGTGCGGACTCTACTGAGAACTGTGCAAGCAAGGGATCGAGGCTGCTGGTGCCTTTGAATCATCCTGAAACCTCCCTAGGTAACCCCAGCATGGAAAAACCGTCTTCTCTAAAACTGGATCCTGGTGCCAAAAAGGCTGGGGACCACCAGTTCAAGGGATTAATGTTTAAAATCTTTTTTAAAAGATCAGTTCCAACTATATCATTTCTATGCGACTTCTTCCTCTAATCTCACTTCCATTCAGGACATTTCTCTAGGTCCACAGGCATGGATTCAGTGTGGCTAACAGCTCCATTCTATTTCAGTCATTTCCTGCTGACAGACATCTGTGTAACAGCCTGTTTGTGCATTTTCTTTTTCCTTTTGTTCTTTCCTCTTTTTTTTTTGCCAGTGTGGATATTTATTTATTTATTTATTTATCGATTTATTTATTTTTTGTCTTTTTGAGATAGGGTCTCATTATGCAGTTCAGGCTGGCCTTGAGCTCACTTTGTAGCCGAGGCTGGTCTCAAACTCCCAACAATTCTCCTGCCTCAGCCTCCCGAATGCTGGGATTATAGGTGTGAGCCACCATGCCCGGCTATATGACTTTTTTTTAAAGCCAGCAGACACTGTCATAGTTTTTCCTATATTCATCCTCCTACCAACCCTGTGACTATGTTACCATCCAAGGCAAAGGGGACTTTGGCAGTGTGGCTGAATCCAGAAACTTGACGTAAAGGGAT
>RJWT010047442.1:0-11290 GCA_004365215.1 Cuniculus paca | reverse complement strand
CTTGCATTATCTGGGCAATTAGAAAGAAGGGTGACAAAATCTCCCAGGCTCTGCCCCACGACATAAGCCTCAAAAAGGAGCAGAACAAATTAGAATTCTACCTGTTAGGAATTATAAATGAACAAAATAGGTTATACTCATTACGGTGGAGAACAAAAATATTTTCTTTGAATTCTATGATGGAAAACAATTTCGATGCTTATAAGAGAAGGTGTTCAGTTGAATGATGTGGGACAATTAGAAGAGAAATTATTTTTCGAAAACTTCATTTGAAACTTTAAAATAATTTTTAAACTATCTAGCCCATTAACTCTCTTATAAATTTTCCAGGGTTGTTTTGAAATAATGAAGCTGAAATAATAAACATAGTACCTGGTGATAAGGAGGTATTTTTAAATTACTTTTACATGAAGTACAAACACAATCAAATAATTTTAAATTTGACAGTCTCTCTTACCAGTAAAGAATCCTTCAAATACACATTTTATCATATACTCTGATATTTACATTGTTTCCTTCCAATAAACATTGTTTTGAATTCTGATCTCTCTGAACCAATTTACTCATTTTTTAAGGTAGAAATACAGCAAATAATCACCATTTTGATTCAGCAACAGACTCTTTTTAAGAGAGTTATATATTTTCTGCTTTACCTGTATTTACATGACCTGCACAAGGTAATAAAAAGGTGGCATTTTAAAAGTAAAGGTCATGTTTACTGAAAATCATTTTCCATACATGCAACTCCATCTCATGAACAAAGAACCAGTGTAAATCTGACGAGGAGGCAACTCGGGTGCAGAGTGAAAATTACAAAGCTTCCGGTACAAGCTAGCTCACAACTACACAGTTTTTCTATGTTTAAAATTGAATCACACGTCAATACAATCATTTTCATATACACAGCATTTGATAGTCAAAATTAGTATTTCTTGTCTGGAATCATCTAACATGTCAGTAAGAACACAGGACAATCATGCCACCAAACCCAGACAGCCTTAAAAGATTTGAAAGATTAAAATATGCATGACTCTGTTCTACTCTGTCACATAACACTTCCTCTGTACTTTTGATAGTAATCTCACATTTTATGGTCCTTTTTCCTTATATGGACCTCAGTGGAAATTATAAAGAGCTTTCATATAATAAACCAGATTGCCTACAGTCCTACTACCAAACCTCTCTATTATCTTTTTCTCCAAAAGGGAATTCTTCAATCTCTCTAGCTTTTCTCTCTTAAAATATGAAAGTGAATGTGTTTCATTACTCCTTTTACAGCACTCCTCCAGTTTTCAGCACTTCGCATAAGTTCATTTGCTTACTCTTACCCAAAAATTATTCAAGCACCCATGGCTGGATATTCGAAGGTAATAAGCAGGAGGTGTTGTACCCTCTGATAGAACTTACTACCCAACAGAAGACCCCTAAGAATGCCAGAGCATTTGAAGATGACCTATAATTTAAAAGGTATAGACTGAGGAAGTATGAACAACAACGAAAACAAAAACAAAAAATTACCCGAGTATCCATTGTTAATAACCCAAAAGAAGAATGGAATCTCCCTTAAAACCAGGAATTGTTAGACCCACATTTGTACTCTTTCCTGAGCGAATGCCTGATGGCCTTCATATCTTGGCAGATCTCCCGAATTTCCCGTAATGTTATATCCCTCTCTAAGGATGGGATTATGTGTTGATAAACTCGTAAATTGAAAATATAAGTTAAAATACCTGGAATATACCTAACCAACCAGAATACTAGAGCTGAGCAAAACAGAACATCGTACAGTGCTGGTAGTTCCCCCAGATGACAGTGTGGCTGAGTGAGAGCTGCAGGTCCTGAGTAGCCCAGCATCATGAAAGCACCACACTGCCTATGGCTAGCTCAAGACAAGACCGAACTTCAAAAATTAAGGTATTGCATCTGCTGAATGTGACACACTATCTTTAAATTGGAATATTCTAAACTGAACCACCTTAAGCTAGCAACCATCTATAGCTCTCTTCTTTTCCCTCCAAACTCCCCTGTGTTCATTTAACTTACATAAATTGCAATCTTTGTCATCATGTATCAATACATAAATCCCCCAATGAAATCACCCTGACGCTATCTGAACAAGCTAATCTATCCAAACTTTGCCACTTCCTCTCTGCAGAACTACCTTATTCACGTTCAAGTCATAATCATGACTAAAAACCAAAAAAATGCAGTCAACCAAATTAGACGGATGCCACAGAAGTCATGAAACATGGCTATTTTTAAACAATAATACTAACTTCTAAATAAAGGTGGCAAATTAAAACACAGTGTAAACCTATAGGCTAAAAATATCGGCCAAAACAAACTTATCTGATCCAGAGAAATAAAGCAGGATAAACTTTCTGACTTCAAAACCATTTTTGTGGTTCTTTTGAAGGGGACAACTTTGTTTACTCAAAACACACTAAATTCCTTTCTTCTTCTCCTTCTCCTTCCTCTTCTTCTTCCTTCTTCTTCGTCTTCATTTTCATCTTCATCTTCTTCTTCCATTTCTTTTCTTCTCCTTCTCCTTTTCCTTCTCCTTCTCCCTCTTCTTTTCTTTCAGAAGGAGTCTCACTATGTAGTTCAGGGTGGCCCTGAACTCACTATGTAGCCCAAGTTGGTCTCGAACTTGCAGCAATCCTGATACCTCAACCTCCTAAGTGTTGGACAGGTGTTCAAAACACTGAAAATTATTAAGATTGGATGCTCTTTCACTTTAAAATGAGCTAATGTAGCCCAATACCATATTTGATACAAAACTAGAGCATTCTTAACTCATCAAGCAAGCAATCACTTAATTTATAGGCTCTACTTGCACTTAAATAATGAATTCATTTTTGTCAATAAATTCAAACAATTAGACTTAATATCTAGTTAAGTAAGTGTCATGAAGCATGTGATACATGTTTACATCTGGCCAGTCACAATTATAATAAGAATATCTAATATTTATTGATTGCTGAGACAAGCACTGTGTTAATAATTTCCATGTATTAAACTATTTAACCATAACCACAACCCTAGGAAGGAAGTATTATACCTAACACTGTTTTGCAATGAGAATGCATGACAGAGTGAAAAAAAAAATAACAGGTCCAACATCACACAGCTAATTACGGGCATAATCATGATTCCTACCCAGGTACAGGTTCTTGGATTCTCAACCTGGGGTGAAAGCAGTTACCTTCACCACCATCACTCAACTCCGACAGTTATGAAGCTCTCTAAACTCTGACCTCAGCAACCTAACTAGACTTTCTGGTTGCTACCTGAAAAACACAAGCTGCAAACCAAACTCCAAGATTGACTTTCTCCCATGAAAAAAAGTCTAAACTAAAGCTGAGTGATAAAGCACAATCGAAGGACGAGTGGGTCTACTGTCACATTCTGCTTTCCAATCCTAGCCAGTCCTCACTGCTACTCAGTAATTCTTAGGCTTGCCTCTCACTGATGCAATGAAACTACTGCTACACTGGCTTTCATCGAGTCACCTGTGTGACCCAGTCACTCACTTTCCATAGGAGCAGACTGCTTGAAGCTGCATCCATCTTTTTGTTTTTAAACGCAATGTTCTCTGTATACTAACCTTCTTACTTTTCACTTGTTAATGCTTCTGAGAAGAAAGCCAAACCCTGTTTTTGCTCTCAGGTTCACCCTTACCTGCTCACAGACCTTCTATGACTCACTGCTATCAGTGAGATAACATCCAAATTCCTGCATCCTGCCCATAAGCTGGGGTCTGATCTTTTCTCCCTGTCCTTCCTCTATGCATGAGAGCTCTGCTCCACCACACTGATTGAGATACTCCTTTCCGAGCTCCCATCGGGCTGTTCTGACTGGAATTGCCTTCCACTCTTTTAGTGACTCACCTCTACCACACGCTTTGAAGACAAGCTTCAGTCCTTGACATCCACTGTAGCCCATCCTGGCCTGAACCCTGGCTCCCATTTAACTGCTTTGATCTCATCTCCAGCCTCTCTCACTGCTGCACTTTCTCAGCACTCCAGCCTTACTCCCCTCCTGGTTTCGGGGCTATATGAGTCACTTTTCCTTTGCAATAACCAACTACCTGTAGCAAGGTGCTTCATAAGGAAAGCAGGTTCATTTAGTTCATAGTTTTGAAGGATAAATTTCCAACATGGAGCTGCCTCATCAACTCAGCCTCCAGTCAGGGCCTCATGGTAGAAATCACCACAATGGCAGAAGTGTAGGCAAAGAGAGAATCACATGGAGACAGGAAGCCAGGGAACTGGAAGATGTCAGTGCATTTATAACAACTAGCTCCCCCAAGAACAAGCAATGCTCTCCTCTAGACCAGTACTGGTCTCTTCCATGCAGGGCCCACAGTGCTGGAGTAACCGCCTATCAGGCGCCACTTCTTAAAGAGGTTTGCACCTCCCAACACTTCCATACTGCGAACCACGCTTCCAGCATAGGAACTGTGGAAAGTCGTATTCAAACCTCAGCAAGAGCCTTTCTACATGGGGTGCCTTCTGTTCTCAGGTATCCTCAGAGACATCCACTGTCACCAACATCTTCGGAACCGCATTTGTGACCCACTTCATACACACACCCATACTCCTTCATTCACCTTCTCTGGTTTATTCTTGTCATAATTACTACCTAGAAAAACTACCTTTTACTTATTTAGCTTACTTTTCATCAATTTTATGAAATAGAATATCCATTCCAGGAAGACAGGGCTTCTTGTTTACTCACTGCTAAACAAGGCATGCCTAAAGAGTATCCGTGAGTACTGGGTGCTCCATCGTTACTTCTTACTGCTGTCTCTGTCTCCGCAAATTAACTGAACTATTCCTTTGGGACTTGAAATGATCATATGTAAATCCTGATCACTAGTTAGTGCAGTACTGAAGTGTTTAGGAGTGAAGCATGCCATTGTCTCCAACTTGCTTGAGTGAACAGACACAAGGATGTGGAAAGCAAATACAGTAAAATGCTAATTGTAGAATGTGCATGGCAATTACATGGCTGCTCATGAACTTTTCATTCATTGGAAAAATTTCATTCATTGGAAAAATTTCATAATTAGACTTGGGGGGAAAAATTACAATACTTCAGTGAGGTCTTCTCTGACCATACAAAGTTCAGTTGTCCTCAACTATTTACCACATCGCTCCCCTGTGTTTTCTACATAGTGTTTATCCCTAGTGGATGCAGTGTGGTTATCCTTTCACTTATTGTTGCCAATTTATTCTACCAGTTTATTCTACCAACTTCTTGGAGGCAAAATATGGTTAGCCTGATCTCTGCTGCTCACTCGTCACCTAGAATATTGCCTTGACTCTAACAAGTGTTTAATAAATAACTTCTTAAGTAAGTAAAGCAGTGAATGGATGCCTCATGGTACTGCTTTTTATATGGCTGATCGGTTTACCTATGAACACCTACTTTCCAAAGAAATTATTAATTTTTTGAAAATGAAACCTTTTGTAATTTTCTTAGTATTTAGGACAGTTTTACGTGTTTAATATAGGCTAAAGTCCTTCTCATAGTAAAAATAACACAATCTATTGACAGGTCAGTATTTTGAAATTATGTACTACTGAAATGCAAGATTTTTATTCTCACATTATTATTTACCTTCATTGTCTAATAAAATAGGAAAAACTGAAAGCTTTCTTGGGGAAGAAACTGGACTAAAAACAAGATACCCCACATTATCATAGTATTTTATATATTAGAAAGGGAATTAGAAATAATCTGAACTCCCACTTTGAGAAAGAAAATAAAAAGACTCAGACTGAGTGTAAATTCAAACATTTTGAGGGAGACTGGAGGCAAACACAAAATAAGAATCCAGCTCCTAATTCCCAGTTTCTACAGCAAATAGGTGAAGCGAGCCCTTGGGAGTCAGCCAGTCTCCCTCAGAAGACTCCTGATAATTCTCCAGCTGTCTGCTGACTACAGAATGACTTTTTTATTGACCTAGTACTAACTTTAAGACTACAAAGGTTTCAAGGTGCTTTTATGAGTAATGAATGGATGCGTTTGTTCTCTCTTCAAATCCAAGGGCTTCTGTTATGGTACCAGTGTTATGGTTTAGACCTAAATTGTCCCCCAAAGCTGCCTGTGTTCAGAAGGTAAAATTGGCTCATGTGAGCACCATACTCATCCACTAATGAATTCAGTCACTAAGTGTGCTGTAGGAGGTAGACCCTGGTGAGAGCAGGTCACTGAAGGCACGACCCGGAAGGGAACGTGGCCCTCCGCAGACTCTCCCTTCTCTCTGGCCTCCATGGCGTGAACATCTTTCCTCCACCCAGACCCTTCCACATGCCTTTCTGCCTTGGAGCCAGTCCACCATCGACTGAAAACATGAGGCAAAACAAACCTCTTCTTCCTTAAATTGTGGGTCTTGGTGTTATGTCTCAGTAATGCCACAAAATGACCATAGTGCCATAACCATCTTTACAGTGTGTCTAAGGCTCTGCCACCTGTTGCCGTACCTCCTCTGTGAATAAGGTAGGAAGACTGCCCACCTGGAACAGATGCAACTCGGAAGAGGTGAGGCTGGAAGGCTTGCATAGGCCCTGTCACATGTTCTGGGGCAGAATGCTGGGGCTCTCCATTCAGCCACCCAGCATTTACCTTCCTCCTGAGGGTCAAAACAGCTCACCCTTTCAAGACATGTTATTCAGATACGAACTACACAGGACTCTCAAGAACAGAGTAAGCTGTTTGGCCAACTAGTTTATCAGGCACACTAAAGAAAATAATTATGTAAGCTAGTTTAAATTCAGGAATGTGGAAAGTCTTTTCTCTTTTTTTAAGCCTTTAACCATAAGACATAACAGAAGAGAGGAAATACATTTTTTCCATAATATCTTCTTTTTTAATAGCTTTTGCATCATGGACTGAAGTGCAAACTTTTTTATTTTTTTCCTTGGAAATGACTAAGCCTTGCTTACAAAGTCCTCAAAACCATTGACTGAGAACCTGTCTTAGTAATAGGTGAGACCTGTGGATTCAAACCTTCAACCACTTCTACGCTCTCTCTTCCCCAGAACTTACTAACATGTGCTGGCTGAGCCCTTTAACTTGCCAATTTGCTTGCTTCTTTAAAAATTCTGTGCTTTTTGTAATTTCTTCTGCTTACAATGCTCACTACTTTCCTACCTGCTGAAATCCTACTCAAATATAATAACAGCACAAAAGCAAAAAGCCTTTATGTAGTGCTTAATACATACTAGGCACTGCTCTAAGCACTATATGTATGTATGCTAATATAATGTATCTAGTATTTACGTATTTCAATCAGTTACCATCACATACTGAATATCTAATAAACTATACACTTAATATATAAATATATATATTCTTAAAGGATAATCTATATTTGATATAGTGAATTATATCAAATTATAAATAAATACACTCGTATGTAATGATCACTATGTCATTAATATATATTATATGTATAAAAAACATTAACCAGGGCTGAGGATCTAGCTCAGTGGCCTAAGTACCTGTCTGGCAAGTGCAAGGTCGTGAGTTTAATCCCCGGTGCCACAAAAAAAAAATAAAAAAATAAAAAAACATTAACCTATTTAATCATAATATCTCTCTGAAAGATATTATCTCCATTTTCACAAATGCATAAACTGGATTACCAAAATACAAGTGATTTCTCTGGATGAAAAAGATGGTAAGAGACAGAGCTGGCATTTAAACACCAAATAGACTGGCTTTAAATGTCAAAGTGTAAACTCTTGTGTTCACTGTTGAACCTATCCAAAATCAGGCACTGACATGGAACTATCACTGGCCTCATCTCACAGGACAATCTTTCTTTATTTTGTCTTCGAACTGTGTTCTATGCATACCTCATTGATACTCATCTCAAAGCATGGTGATTTATTCTTATCACAGGTATGAATCTCCTCACTTCCACTTCCCACTCCACACCAAGCTTCAACCCCAGAAGATTCTTTACATTCCTTACACAAAAATAATATCTAGTAGATAGATTTTTCAATAAATGTTTGTAAAAAGAAAAAATAAAATAGACTTAGATGGGGTCAAGGTAAATGTAAGGTGTGTATCCAACACTGTGTAGAAGACATGTTCTCCAGAGCAAATGAAAGGACCACCAGGGACTGGGGCCACCAGGGACTACTGGGGTGTTCTCCAGGTCATCAGAGTACAAGCACAGGCATTTGGACCTTTAGGGTTTTAGTTTGCAGATGAAAGAGGAAAATTTGAACAAGTAAAAATAATTGAGTCCCAGTGAACACCACAGATAATTATCATGGATAAACAAATGAGAAAGTGATAACATAATAATATACAGAAATAACCTCAATATCATTATTTCTTATCTTTTACTGCCTTGGCCTTAATTTAATACAAGTATTATTTGAGTAATGTTTAATTTATAGTAATGTATGTAATGTATTAATATATATAAATTTAATTACATAAATATATTTAATTTATGTAATATATGTAATAGGAAATATATGTTATAGTAACATCAAATTTTGGAATGGTTTGCATTTTCCATTTTGCTTTGAGTTTGCTTACTCATTTTCTTTCTTTGAGTTTACTTATTCATTCTCTTTCCCTCTCTCTCTTGACTCCACCTTTCTGTCTGACTCCTCCCTCTCAGACTTACCATTCAATTTATCATGGTAAATGTTTTGTATAGAGTTACTAATGGAGTTCAAAACCATTGCTTAATCTCAGTGTTATCATTTGGAACAAGAGAAGAGATTAATGTCTCAGTATTTCATGTAATACCTCAACCAAAGTTTATAGATAACAGAATAAAAATGATTAGCACAAAAAATAAAAGAGCAAAAAATTTCTGTTTAACAAAGTCTGCAAAAAAAATAAATATTTTGAGGTGTTAAATCCAGCTTTATAAAGTAAGTTTCTATGTGCCATTAATTTGAAAAACAATCCTGCTGTCTTACTTACTTGGTTAAAAATAAAAGGAACTTCTTTCTTCTCACCCACTTTCATAGAAGATACAGGAAACGTTGCTGTCCCTAGAGTTTCATCCATGACATAATTGGCATCCATTAACGTGATCTATAGAGCAAAAGGTAGAACACCAATACAGTTTCCCAGGGATCACTAGAAATTATATGTAAAATTTCTACTGCTTTTTTTTTTAAATGAAAACTGTCAAATAAAATTTAACAGTTCCTGAGGGCTTTCATTTTTTTTCTTCTATGCTAGGCCTCAAGCCCAGAACTTCTCCCATGCTAGGCTGGTACCCCACCACTAAGCTATACACTCACGCTCAGAAGTCCTCAATAATTAACTCACAGCTACACCATTATCTTCTCCTTCTCAATACCACATTTACACATGAAGTACGATTTATTTTTTACACATTCCTGACTGATTCATTCAATTTTGATGTTTCCAAAAATTAGAACTTTATCCCCTTCTGTTTTGAAATATGAAAAATAAATTAATGTGGAAACTCAGTAAAATTACTTGGGGGCAAATGTATTTAAGCTAATCTTCAAGGCCACTGAGAATATTTTTATAGTATTGTGAAAAGACTTTCCTCTCTGTAACATAAAATATGTTTCTCCAAAGTATATGAAGAGGAGTCTCCCTAGCCCCGGTTATAATCCTGAATTTCCCACTGGATTCTCACGTTCCTCAGTGTTCACCATTTTAGAAGCTTCTCCACTGTGCTACCAGCTTGACTCCAGTGTCAGGGGAAAAAAAAAAAAGCAACAAGGGAAGAGAATCAAGCATCTCTCTCCACAGGAATGACGACCATCTAACAGCCCACAGATGATTCACTCACCTCCAAAATATTTTCCTGATTAGGATCTAAAATAAATTCAAAGGTCTCATTCCACACAGGGTTGATGTCATTATTGAAGTGCCGTGTTCTCTTCCTGCTGTCAGGGGTTGTGGAGATGAAAAGTTCCACGTAGGGATCTGGGGTGTCAACTACAGGCAGGAAATAAAATTAGGAAGCAAAAATGTGACCCACAGAGCCTAGCCTGGTTTTCTAATAGATGCTGTCAGTTTGTCTTCAATGAATCTGCAGTCACGTAATCAAAATAAGACAATGCATAAATAGAAGAACATCAGAAGTTACACGCTTACTACCTATTGTAGGCCCTCACTTCATAATAGGCCTATGAGAGTAACCATTTATTAGGTGAATCACGCAGAATTCCTCCATCCACACAGAGGATGTTTTCATTGCAGCATCTTCGTCCAGCTGCTGCACAATGATAGCAATCTTGCTCAGCTAACTACAGCAAGACTTTCACAACAGAACTCTGATGGTGACAAGATTAGAGTTTCAAGAGCATATCTGTCTTCATTAGAAAAATCATGTTGGTTGCCTTGTTTACCAAACAAAATATGAAAGTCATTGGGAAAAGAACGTTGGTGAGTGTTAATAGGGTTGGCAGTGTAGTTATATACAGTTGACTTGTAGTTATTGTGGTGGTGTTCAATTAGATGGAAGAGAGCTGTCTACAGAAAATGAAAGGTTTTGCTATTTCATGAAGAAGCCCACTAGAGTCAGACATACATGCTGCTTTTTAAAACTGAAAGAAATAATTGTAAATAAAGAAAATATTTAAATTTCCTCCCTTTATATATAAAACAACACAGTGACTCAAACGGTATAAATAATGGTCACTCTGTCTTCAGGATTTCACAGAATCCTATACTATCTTCCAGTGCTGCACGTACTCTGTTTTATGGGTACAATTACACACCTGCTTTTTCCTACAAACACCTTGAGGGCAAGGATCTTACCTTACCTTTCTATTTTGAGAATCCAGCAACAGAAAGAAACTACCATAACATTTAGGTCTGTTAAAATAAGGACTTGGATTTTTCCTTTAAAATATCTTTCTCCATTGGCCATTACTGAACTCCCAAAGCCAATAACTAAGTGATGGCCACAGGAGTTGTGCTGAGCACCTTATACATCAGCCTCACTGAATTGCACATTGCTGTAGGGTTAGTGCCTTATTTTAGTGTTGAGGTAGCAGGAGCTAAGAGATACTATGCAATCTGACCACCGTCCCATTGCAAATAAGTACAAGAGAAAGATTTTGAACCTGGTCATCAGACTATAGCAATTATTCTCTTAATGACATCTTTTCAAATGTTTTCTATTTTATAAAAAAAAATTTCATAGTGAAATAACAAACTAACAGTAGCTATTATACTGTGTATCACTATCTTCAAAATAGTTACTCAAAGTACAACACATAAACCAAAAAGATTCTTACAAAAAAAGAAACAGGTAATA
>RJWT010047441.1:0-11290 GCA_004365215.1 Cuniculus paca | reverse complement strand
CTACACGTGACAGCTCAGGGGAGAAACTCCCAGGCACTGATGAACTGGTTTTAGCAGAGCCAGCCCCCGTGATGGGCTGGGAGCAGCTGGTGAACGTGCAGTGCTGGGCGCAGTGGCCCCACAGGGCCAGGCAGGGCCAGACTCACCTTCCTGAGCTCCTCCTCCACCTCCTCATCTACGGGGTTGGTGCAGGCCTTCTTCCACGTCTGGGCCGCAGCCTCCAGTGGCTGCATGGGCACGTCGGGGTCTTCGAAGTTGACAAAGATGGCATTGTGGGGGCGCCGGGCCCTACTCAGGCCAATCAGGTTCTCACCTGAGATGGGGGGGTTGCTGTAGCCTTCCCTGGAGGCAGAGAAGACTGCTGAGAATGGGGAGCCCGGCAGTCCTGCCGTGCCAGCGCCCCATATTGGGGGCCTCTTTCCTGGAAACAGGATGAGCAGAGGGTCTCAGAGGTGGCTGCTGACCGAGGAGCAGAGGGGCTGTGATGCCAGCAGCAGCTCACAGAAGCCCTGGGGCAAGACCCAAAGGTCCCAGAGGTGTGTCTGGGAAGGGCACCTGTCGAGAGCTGGTGGCCTCTCGACTGCACGAGTCCCACACAGCCTCATCCAGTAAGAAGCTGACCACCGTCCAAGTGTCGGTTGCTCAGGGATGGTGATGCTAGGAGAGGGACAGCCACACTAGACCCCAATCCACTGTGAGGGCCACAGTGACAAGCCCTGTACCTACCGACGCCGGCTTCCGCGGGGTTCATTTGTTTAGCCCTCCAATGGTCCTGCTAGGAAGCATCTTCTAAGGAAGTAATGGGCCACAGGAATTAAGAGTCCTGCCCCAAAGGCGTGATACAGGAGCTGGGGACTCAGCCCCAGGGAGCCCCGATCCAGCCGTTGCTTAAGCATCTAGTGGAGGGTGCACTGGCCTCACAGGCACCTCAACAAGCCGCTGCCGATCGGCGGGCACTCCATCTGTGTGCACCCACGGAGTGTCCCATGCAAGGGTGCGCCCCGTCCACTCGGCTCGCGTGACAGGAATGTGTCGATGCATCCTCCCCCAGGGTGCTAACCACAGGCATGCACGCGGGCTTCCCACATGTGGAAAATCTCAGTGGCCTCCTCTTAGTTTGCTGTGGACATAAGCTGCTCTAAAAAGTCTTAGAACAGCTGGGTGCGGTGCACAAGCCTGTAATCCCAGCATTCAGGAGGCTGAGACAGGAGGATCACTGTGAGTTCAAGGCCAGCCTGAATGGCATAGTAAGAGCCTGTCTCAAAAAGTAAGAAAGAAAGAAAGAAAGAAAGAAAGAAAGAAAGAAAGAAAGAAAGAAAGGAAGGAAGGAAGGAAAGAGTCTTGAAACACACATGCAGCAGAGCAAGGGCTGCAGAACTCACACACCACACCTTGGGGATGCTTCCCACACAGTGGAAGTGGTCACCTCTGGACACTGAGGCAGAAGCAGGGAGACTGGGACAGAAACCCCACAGCTGGAACGGCCACCGTCACACAGCCCCTCCTCTGTCCCCAGTGCCGAAATGCTGGGAACAGCCGCCCGCTGGCCGCCTGGGGTGGGGCAGGGACTCGAGCACTCCCATGCAGTGCCAGGGGCAGCTATGCAGGGGGGCTTCCACTTTCTTCTGTGTATTTTTGTGTCTGACTCAAAACAATCAAAACATGCAGAAATATATAACCGGAAAAAAAGGGACCATACTCCAACGAGCCTCCCGCCTCAGCCTCCCAAGTTGCTGGCACTACAGGTGGGCACTGCTGTGCCCAGCTCAGGGGGTTTCGTAAAGGCAGAGAACGGTGCACCTCCAGGGATGAGGTATAAGCCCACTGCTTCACCCCAGCAGACCTCACACTTTGGTGCCCTTGCCTCTGGCGCACCGGCTCCAGCCCCTCCCCTGCGTGTGCCAACCCCCTGGTCTGGGGCTTTCCTGGGTCTTCTCTGCCCAGTTCTGGTATCTCCGCTCAGTCTCACAGGTCAGCTCCTGCAGGGCTCCCTGAGCCCCTCTGCCGCCCCGCCTGCCACTGCCTCTTTAGGGGACCTGGACATTTGCCCGGGCTCTGCTGCCACACGGCCCGTGCACCTGCCCTTTCCGTAGCACGAGGACCCGCACAGGAACCACGTCGGCATGAAGAGCCCACACTTCCGAGGAAGCCTCCTTCACGACCAGCACCACTTATCGGCGGCTGAGCAAGTGCGGGAAGCAGGGGTGCTGTTCATCTCAAGCCGGGGGTTTTCAAAGCCCTTTGCCTCCCTGCAGGCCGCGCTGCTCAGTCCTGGCTTTTCTACAAGGGGAATCTTCCTCCTCCACGTCCACGCTGTGCGGCCGGCCTCCAGGGAAGAGCTAGCATTTGACAGGACCCAGCCTGCCTCTCCACCCCAACTGCAGTGCAGTCAAAGGTGCCTGTCATCTGAGTTGCATGTGGTCTCAGCACACAGTGGGCGAGATCTGGGGCATCGTGGCCAGCTTGAGGGGATGACACCAGGAGACAGGTGGGGGCTGGGCAGACACAGACCAGAGGTGCAAGCACTGGGCAAACAGGCTGGGGTTCTGCAGGTGACCTGGCAAAGGGACATGGCCGAGGATGGACAGAAGTCAAAGATGGCTGAGAGCTCTGCCTAAGGTGGAACAGGGAGGCCAGGAGGGGGCAGCAAAGGGCTGGGTCAGAGCGGAAGTGCACAGGCTGCGGTCCCTGGGCAGTAAAGGCAGGAGATGAAACCAGACACCCCTGCTCAGCAGGAACCCTCCAGGCCCACAGCCAGGCTCTCTGCAATCACCAGGCCGGGGCTTAGCAAGGTCTTGTTCTGTGCTTGGCCCCGTGGCCAGGACTCGTCTCTCTCATGGTAGCAACTGGTGAGCAGGAAGGACTGCTGCTCCGTGTGTGGGATGGGACACAGGCTGAGCAGCGAACCCAAGCATCCCGACTCTCAGACCCGGGACCTCGGGCTACAGGGCCCCGGCTGAGCCCAGCACCGCAGTGGGGCGCAGGTCCTTACCGGTGCTGCGTCTCTGGTCGGTAGTAGTAGTCCACCGGGGTGTCCAGGCGGGAGAAGATGGGTGGGGGGATGTAGAGCGGCAGCTCCTGGTGGAAGAAACTCTCCTTCTCGGGCTTGAACAGGAACACTTTGTTGTACATGGACGTGTGCTGGCCCCCTGCTTCCGTGTGGATGGCCAAGTACTGGAAGTCAGACATTCCTGGAGAGCAAAGTGGACTAGTAGCGGACACCGCAAGAGGGACACTGGCCCAGGAACTGGCCGCTGCCACACTGACACCCACATCCTCTAGGGAAGTGCTGAGAGAGCCAAGGTGACGGTGGTTTGAATGGAAATGGCAGCTTCCTCCTGATTCCACAGCAGGCCCAGAAATACCCCAACCCCAGAGATTTTGGTTACCCTGGAATTTAAAAACGGTGGAGACAATGCCCAGGATCTCCAAGTCGTAGGTGGCCTTGGGGTGGGCCTCAGCCTCCAGTGCCCCTCTCTGCCGCCGAGTCTTCTTCCTGATGCGCAGAAGTAGGCTGCTGGTACTGAAGCGGTTGGCACACACGGGATGGCAGTACAAATCCTTGGGCCGGAAGTACAGCTCCAGCCTCTTGGTGGGGTCTGTGTAGATCTGCAGCAGGGCGGAGGGAGGCAGAGGGAAGCAGTGAGCGATGCAGCCAGCAAGTGACAGGCGGAAGCCTGATGGTGACCCAGGAAGGGCTGGGAGGCTTTGGTCCCCTCTGAGCTCTTAATTCCCAAAAGACTTTGTATGAGGTAGGGGCTGGGGAGGGGCACTGGGGATCGAGCCCAGGGTGTTCACATTGTGCTACACCCAGCCCTCTTTTATTTTTTGAGACAGGGTCTCATAACTTGCTAAGTTGCCCGACCTGGTCTTGAACCTTCGATCCTCTGGCCTCAGGCTCAATTCAAGAGTGCTGAGATTACAGGCGTGTACCTCCATTCTTGACTCAGAAAACTCATTTTAAAAATCCAAGTGAAGCCAGGCGTGGTGGCACACACCTGTAATCCCAGCACTCGGGAGGCTCAGGCAGGACGATCGTTGTGAGTTCGAGACCAGCCTGGGCTACAAAGTGAGCTCAAGGCCAGCCTGAACTGCATAGTGATACCCTGTCTCAAAAAAAGACAAAAAAAAAAAAAAATCCAAGTGTAGGCCAACTATAATCCCAGCACTTGGGAGGCTGAAGCAGGAGAGCTGTTCAGAGTTTGAGGCCAGCCTGGGATACACAGTGAGTTCAAGGCCAGCCTGAACTACACAGTGAGACCCTGTCCCAAAAAAACAAAACCAAAAAGCCACCGCCTGTAAATGCCATCACAATTTGACTCTCCCATCACAGGTGCTAGTGCCATCCTCGGCTTACCTTTGAGGTAGCTGAGGGTTGCAGGGTTGGGAGAACTGCCTAGGGGGCTACACATTCCACAAACTGCCCATCCTGCTGCACGGCTGTACGTGGCATTCAGCCTCCTATGTAGATGTTTCTAGGTCTGCAGCGACGGAATCAACCAGCAGTAACCACTTTGGTCTGTTACCTATAACTTCTGAAGCCCCAGTTCTTTCTCCTTAAAAACTCTTAATGCCCACCTCATAGCACCGTTACAATTCAATGGAAACAAGTGGAAAGCACTTAGCCTGGTGCCTAACTCTCAGGAAACACTCAACACATGCTGCTCCACACAGGGCAAGAGGGATGCTGGGACTGGCAGGTGTGTGGGTCTGAAAGCAGCAGCAATGCACACTGGGAGGTCACCTGCATGCTGGTCTGCTGACTCCCCATGCCCAGGACAGGGCCTGACCCTTGGAAAGCACTTAGGAGCAATCTGGGGAAGGAATGAGGATTCCCAGGGGGGTCTTGTTCCTCCAGAATCCCCTTTTCCTGAAACAAATGCCTGAGGCTCGATGGAGTGGAAAGAATGATGCACTTGCAGGCACGGATGAGATGATCAAGAAACAAAAGCAGAATGGAGGAGTGATAAAGGTCCCTCCCCGGAGGTCCCATGTGGTAGCTGGGTACAATCACCCCTGGGGTTAGTGAGAGGAACGGTTCTGTCAAGGCCAGACAAATGAGTAAATCAGCACAAAGGAACCAAACGAGAATGACTGGGGCTCTACTAGCCTCTACTGCTGCTTAACGATTGGTTCCTAAAATGCAGACACGGACAGCTCCTACCCTGGGAGATTCTAAAGAGGACAGGATGTAAACACAGCATCTAGATTGAAATGTGTCCAGCACAAAATAAGATGTCAGCTAATACCACCATTAAAGCTAGTAAGAACTGAGTCCACAGAGATTTTTTGGTTTTTGGTTTTTTATCTTTTGGGTCCTGGGGATTGAACCCAGGGACTTCGAAAATTAGGAACATCTCAGCCCTTATTCATGCATTATTCATTCATTTATAACTCTGAGACAAGATCTTGCTAAACTGCTACACTGACCAGTCTGGGCTCCAACCTGCAAGTCGTTGAAGAGGTGGGATTCCAGGCCTGCGCCGACACGCCTGCCTGAACCCAGTTTTTAAATCTCCTTGAGCTCCAGCGATAAGGACGTGGCAGCTCAGTACACCCGAGGACGCGCGCGCTTCAACTTAAAACAAAGATGCACCGGAGCCGGCAGTTTCTGCACAACCCCTTCCGGGGTGGTGGTGAGGAGCCCCGCCCACCAACCGCCCCGGACGCGCCCTTCTCGGTTGCCAAGGGAACCACCCCGCCGTCTGGCCCCGCCCCTGCGGGCGCACTCCCGCGCGGTCCCTCCCGCGTTGTCTGGCGATTCCCTGCTCCTTACTCGAGAGACGCCTTCCTCGCCGCCCAGCGTCTGCAGCATCTTGGCCACGTCGCGCACCCCGCCCGGGTACTCCACGCACACCAAGCTTGGCTCCCGCGGCAGGTCCAGGTGGATGGCGGCCACCGGGCCCTCGCCGGCCGTCTCCGTCGCCATCCCTGCTCGCCTGGCCGGGCCCTCCAAGGTGCGTCCCCTAAGGCTTCCCCAGAAGCCTGGTCTCGATGGTTCCACGAAGGAGTCGTTCCGGCTTCCCTCAACGCTCGCGTCTCCCTAAATCTTCAGTCTCTGCAGGACTCGAAGGCCTCCGGGGAGCAAACGCCGGGAGAGAAGCCCCATGGAGTCCGAGGCAAAGCCCTCGACTTTTTTTTTTTTTAACATGAGTAGGTTTGGCCGAGGGGGCGGGGTAAGGGTTTTCTCACCTATCAACCAGCCAGGGGGAAGATTATAAAGACACCAGCGATTTTAGCCAATGACAAGTCCTGAGGAAGCCAGGTCCCGCCCGCCACCCGATACTGCCCAATAGGAGATCAAAATTTGGCCAGATTCCTCGCCTCTCGCGGTGATGTCACCCAATGAGGGGTTGGGGGCGGGCCCGAGACACACTTCCGGTCTGCCTCCTGGCGCCTGGAGTTGATTTCCGGTGTCTGGGTTGCTGCACCTCACGGTCCCCCAGCAGTCCCACGAGCGAGTTTCTCACGGCGCGTGAGACCTTAGGGAGTTGTGCGTGGAGATGGGAGAGGAAATGGGTGCGCTACATGCCCCCTTCACCACCACACACACAACACCCCCGGGGGCAGGATGCAAGCGCCGCAGTTGGTTAATTAGGGAAACGTCAGGCACCCGATACGTGCTTCGAATACATATTTGTCATCATATTGTAAGTGGAAGACTCAGCTAGGAGCCCCAGATCTGAAAGAAGGGCCCCTTCTGATAGAAAGGAACCCCATATTTCAGCAGAGCTGCACATGGTGGACCCTGATCTACCCTTGCCAGTAGGGACAATTTGGGACATACGTTAAATATTGGTTGACGACTAATTGAGCTATGTTTGGTTTTGTTTGCTAAATACAGCACCCCCAATTCTGCCCTTTGAAGGAATTAGTACTGCAAAGCCGATTCCAAACTACCTGGAACTTGAGTGGACCCACCCTGCAGTTCAATGGCCCTCTGGTTTCACCTGCACTAATCAGTTCTTTTTAGGAGAGCGAGAGTGATCTTTCTAGAATGAAATCGTAGAAGCTACTTTAATGTAGAGAAAAGTTTAAAACTTGTATTTCTAATACTAAGCATATGTCTAACACTGTTCAAGGATGAGACCGGCAGACCCAGCCTGTTCCCGTGGCTAGAAAGCTGCAAACTTAACAAGCCTTGACATCCTGGGTGCCAATTGCAAGATAAGTGTAGCTGAGCCAGGAAGGGATGGTTCTGTTGCTTCCAAGTCTGGAAGAGTTATCACTGCAAGGACACCGCTGCCCGGTCTCAGACAATGATGGATTCTTCCTCTGTGTTGTACGATAGTAACCTCATATAGTTGCTATTTCTATAAGGGTGAATTCTGCCTAGCAATTAATGATAAAGACATGTATAACCAACCGTAGGATATTGTTACCTGCCTTATGTACATCCTGCTTGCAAACCTATATAAACAAAACCCAAAGCTGACTCGAGGCTGATGATTTGGAACTGAGATTCCCTTCAGCCCAATAGGGTAATAAAGCCGTCTACTTTCCAAAGTGCCTCTGGTGGCCGCGTCTTCCATCTGGTCTGGTCTGGTCCTGAACCCTATACCAAAATCATCTCATCTATCACTGTTGCCAGGGGCTCCCTTGAGGTAGGAAAGAAGAGATAAAGTTAGGTAGAGACACAAGGGAATCAAAATGTTAAATAGTGTATTTTAAAGAAAAACTGGGGCTTGGGATTTAGCCCAGCGGTTTGAGCACTTGCCTAGTAAACACAAGGTTGTGAGTTCAATCCCCATTGCCAAAACAAAAACAAACAAACAAAAAACAGCTTCAGAACACAAGCTCGGGTTTATTTACTTTTTTTCCTTCTCCTAAAACAGCAAACTTGAGCAATTCCCTTTCAGCTGCCAGTCGATCTACCTGTTCCCTTTTCTTTGCAAATAGTCCTCTTTCGCCCATGACTGGACATCCCTTTGGCATTTTCTAGAGGAAACTAAGGGTGAACCATCCTCTCCCACCCTCCAAGACTAAGCCTGAGGCTATAGATTATCGAATCCCACAGATTCGTACATCCCAAAACACGTAAAAGATCCCCAGTTCCAAACTATTGGGCTTCATTTCCTTGAGCACCCTAACCCTGCCTTGAATGCGTCCTTTATCTTTCTCTAGTAAGTCCTTCTCACGCATCTTTCACAGACACGTCCTTTCCCGCTGATGCAGGAGTGATGTCAGACCTCCAAAGATATAGCGGAAATATTATAACTCCCAACTGCTAGATGTCAGACACTAAGGAACGACAGAGGTTAAGAGTCAGAAATACTTATTGAGAGAGCTCCTGAGCGAGAGAGGAGAGGACCCGAGTGAGTCGCCAATGAGCCCGCTTCTCAAAGGAAGTTTTATAGAGCGAAATCACGAGGTGGGTGCAAGGTGGGATGAAACTATGATCAACCAATAAGGTTATAAGTGCAGCTGCTCAGGTAATGTGGATCCAATGGGAAAGCAGGTCACAAAGCAAGCACACAGGGAAAGAACAAGGACCTTTTGGGAGAGATGAGTCAGGAGGTCCTGGTCACTCTGGGGTGACTGATGTCTATCTACTTTATTGCACCAGGGATAGTCTATTGCGTATCCCTCAGGGAGGCCTGGTCCTTCCGTCTTTATCTTGAGGCCTGGCCTTCAGTGGATTTGCCTCCGGCCACACTTGTGATGTGTTCTCATCCTCTGTACTGACTCCTTTGAGGGCCTAGGCCTGTCTGACTGCCTAGAATATTTTTACCTAATTGAGCTGTCTATAATAATGCCATGGGGATCAGCAGACCTGCATACTTATTTTAAGGGGTGGGTTAAGTCCCTTATTTCAGCCTCGGGGACTCAGACCCAGCCCCTGACACCCTTGCTTCTCCCTCCCACCACCCAGCTGACTGCTTCATACCTCAGGCTTCTGCTGAGACTTGGCCTTGCCAGGGAAACCCTCCCTGACCATGAGGTTAGTTCGGTGCTATCCACTGTGCCCGTGGCCCCCAAACGCAGGCCCGCATGGGTCCTGTTCTCTCCTGTGTTTTACTGGCCTTCCTCCCTTCAGAGCATCGCTTCCTGAGTGCAGGGCCGAATCCGTCCGGCTCGCTGCTGTCTTCCCAGACCTTGGCACCGGGCTGGCTGTGCAGCAGGTGCTCGAGAAAGATTCACCAAATGAGGCTGCTTGACTCGTTCAAGCCTTCACTTCAATCTGGCCCCAGGTCAGGGCATGGCCACAGGGACACTAAGTAAAGGTGCATCTAATGGACAAGTGTCCCCGCAGTACCCAGGAACCAAGGACTGGCCTCGAGTGAGGAGGTGACAAGAGCCAACCTCAGAGATTTGGTCCTGCCTGGGACCCTTGGCAGGGAGGGCCGGCCAGGAGCAGGGAGGCCAAGAAGTATCAGGACCCAGCGAAAGGAGCGGCACCCACACAGGGGCCCGTTTAGCAAATGCTCCCTGGCACGGGCGGGGCCTCACGCTGCACTCCCACAGTGCTGCTGTCCAGAGCTCACGTCTGTGTGGCAGAGACGGCTGACAAGGAGTCAAGGGGCTGTGGGTGCGGCTCAGTGGTGAGCTCTGACAGCGCGCCCTTCCCAAGCGACCTCCATCGTAAGGCCAAGTATGGGTATCGAGCATCAAGGCAGAACATCGGTCCATCTTCCCGGTTCCTGCAATCAGCCCCAGCATGTGTGTCACCCCACGGGCCCGGCCCCTTCTGCAGACCCAGGAAGTCACACGGTGAGTTCTCTACCAGGACCTCCGTCTCCTGGCCCAGGCCCAAGCCCTAAAGAGATGCCAGGCCCAGCCCGGGGCTGTCCCAGCGTCCCGCTGACTCCAGTCCCTGGCCCCTGACGTACCGATCTGGGGTCGGTACACAGCCGTTCTGTCCTCAGGGTGACCGAGGGCAGTGGAAGGGGCTGCCGGCTGCTTGGCAACTCCAAGTCCTGCGGGGCAGGGGCAGTGAGACGCAGGCTGACACTTGCGACCGCCCTAAACCCCTCCCGCCTGCCTCGGCACCAGGGTCTGGAATACAGACGCTCTCGGGGTGTCACTTCCGTATGGGGCCCGGGGGTGGGCAGTCGGTCTTCCGTTTTTCTTTGTTTGGTGGAACTGGGGCTGGCACCCAGGGCTGTGCAGTGCTGGGTGACACTCTCCCGAGCCACACCCTTCGGGCTCTTGTAGGACTCACGGGGTAGCTCAGTGGCAAAGCACTTGCCTGGCATGCATCAGGCCCTAGCTTCAGTTCCCAGCACTGCGAAGAAAAAGTTCCTTTGGACTCGAGATTCTGAACGTTCCTTCGTGGGGCGCTAAGTCTGGAGTCTGCGGCGCCCTGGACAGGCGGAAAGGAGCAGTGTTTGCTTTTGGTCACGAGATGGCGACACAGCGCTCTGTAAGCAACACCGCCACCTGGTGGTCACAATTGCCCGTGACTCCTGGTGGTCATTATTGTCCATTGCTGTTCAAGAAAACAGGAAGGGGTCACTGAAGCAGACGAATCCAGGCGGAGAGTCCCCAGGGAGCTCGACAGCCCCGCTACTAGGTGACAGAGGAGAGGGACGGGGCCTGGGGACCGCTCTCAGCTCCTGCCCAGAAGGTTCACAGGGTCCCCTATACTTCCAGAGGGACAGGCAGTTCCGAAGGACACAGTCCTTCCTGATTAACCTGTCATTCCTAAGCAAAATTAAACCAGTAAACCCACGTCTGAATTGCAGTTTGTTCATACGTAGAGTTTACGCCGCCAATCCAAGCATTTCTAGAAAGGTGGGCGAGGCAAATTCACAAGGACGTTATTGAAGTGGAAGAGCCAGACCCCTCCAGTGCAGGCCCTTTTGGGACAGCCCAGGGAGGTCCCTGCACCTGTGGTCATGATTTCCTTAAAGGTGTTTTAACTGCAGTCGGTGAAGACACCTGTCGCGTCCCCTCCAGCCTGCCCTCCCTCACATGGCCCTGGCGGTGCAGGATGTGGAGGCGGTGGCCGGTCTGGGGCAGGCTTTCCTGGGGAGCAGCACCAGGCACACATTTAGCTGAGAGGGAATGGAGTGGACGGGTGTTGCCGGTCACCTTGTGCAGAGTGGACTTCGGTGTGCACACCTCTTCCTCTGTCTGACGGTTCACTCACACCGGGACAGGGAAGCCCAGGGCCGAAGGAGAGAGTGCCCAGAGCCCTAATCCAGACAGTGGGGAATTGCACTGACCAGCAGGTCCGCAAAACCGCAGAGAGATCGCAAATGCAGGATGGCGCCGCCTCCGGAGACCAGGAGGGCAGCCTCTGAGAAGACAAAAACGAGAATTGCACAGGAGAAGCCAGGCACATCAA
>RJWT010047440.1:0-11298 GCA_004365215.1 Cuniculus paca | reverse complement strand
TTTTACAGTACTGGAGATTAAACCCAGGGTCTTCACACTGTGCCATATTCCCAGCCCTTTTAAAATACTTTTAATTTTGCCGGGCGTGGTGGCTCACACCTGTAATCCCAGCACTTGGGAGGCCGAGACAGGAGGATCGTTGTGAGTTTGAGACCAGCCTGGGCTACAAAGTAAGCTCAAGGCCAGCCTGAATGGCATAGTGAGACCCTGTCTCAAACACACAAGGGCTGGGGATTTAGCTCAGTGGTCTAAGTGCCTGCCTGGCAAGTGCAAGGTCATGACTTCAATCCTCGGTGCTGAAAGAAAAATAAAAAAAACACAACATTTTTAATTTTGAGACAGGATCTTGTTGAGTTGTCAAGTTGCCCAGGCTGAGCTCAAACTTGTGATTCTCCTGCCTCAGCCTCTCGGAGTGCTGGGATTCCACAGGTGTACCACCAGGCCTGGTTTTAGTCTGGATACTTTTATGCATTCAATTGTTATACACTATGAGGCAGGCAGTATGGGAATTATTAAAAATCAAAAAATTCATTTATAACCAAAACCAGAAAAGCTAATCATGGACTGAAACCGATACAAACTGTGAGCCAGATAAACCTGTTCCCCTTACCTTTGGGTGTCGGGTATTTTTGTCTCAGCAATGCAAAAAGTAAGACAGTCTGTGAGGCACTTTCTGCGTCCTCTCTGTGGAGGTTAGAAAGAGATCATCTTTTTTGCTTTTTGAAGCGTTGTTTATTTCCTAATTTAAAATTAATGCATTTCCTCTGAAGATCCCCTGACCAGTCATACCCATCCCCAGATTAGTTGTGTGCAGTGTGGCAGAAAGAGGGCTGCTTTGCTTTAATGCTTAACGTGAAGTTTTCGTGAGCTAACTTACTTTAATTACTTATCTATGTCCTCTGTATTTTCAATCCTTATGATAGTGGTTGCTGAACAATTGCACTTTTCAAATTCTGTTGTCGTTTCTGATTTGCCCCAACTTCAGTTTCCTAAATGATTGTCACATAATTCCTTTCCTTTTTGCCCACCTGCCTTCCTCTATTCCTTCCTTCCTCTCCCTCTCCCTCTTCTTTCTTTTCGCAGTACCAAGGATTCAACTCAGAGTCTCACACAAGCTGGGCAGTGCTGTACCACTGAGCTGTTCCCCAGCTCCAATTTTAATATATTCTTAATGTTTAAGGTGATAAATAATAAAAATATTATGTTTGAAAAGAATGCTGAGATCAAAGGCGAACAGGAGCCACCACGTAAGCTCCTGGGACCCGTGTGTGTGGTCAGAGATACCAGTGCCTTGGCTTGGAAGGTTTTCTGCAGAGCTTGGTAGCACGGCTTATGGAGGAGTCCCCCTGGCCCCGAGATGTTCCAGGCAGGCTGCTGACGCTAGTAGAGGTTGTGGGGCCCTCTGTGTGCAGTTGTTAGGAGAGGGGCGCTCAGGGGCTCTTTCCTGGGTGGATACAGCAGTGTCTGCTGCTGCTTTCTGAGCATGGGGTGGGGACACTGAGTCCCCTGTGAAGGGAATGGGGGAAGCTGGGCTGAAGTGTGGGGAGGTCATGGGGTGGGTGCCACAACTCAGAAGATGAGGACACTGATAAGCAAATAATCCATGCAAAATGCAGGCCCTGCTAGTGGGGAAAGGAGAAAGAGTGAGAGAGACTGACTGACTTCCGTCCCTTTGTGGTTGTCTTTCTTTTTTTTGCGGCACCGGGGATTGAAGTCATGACCTTGCACTTGCCAGGCAGGCACTTAGGCCACTGAGCTAGATTCCCGGCCCTTGTGTTTTTGAGACAGGGTCTCACTATGCTGTTCAGACTGGCCTTGAGCTCACTTTGTAGCCCAGGCTAGTCTCGAACTCACAACGATCCTCCTGTCTCGGCCTCCCGAGTGCTGGGATTACAGGCGTGAGCCACCACGCCTGGCTGCTTCATGGTTGTCTTGTCCACACTGAGCTGTGAGTTGTTCACAGCGAACTTCCCTTGCTTAGGGAGGGGTGATGGCCTGGTTTTACGAACATTTCACAAGGTGTGGAGACGGCTCCAAGGCACAGTAAGTGCGATCTGTGGCAACGCTGTGCTTTCAGCCTTCTGTTACCTCGGTCAGAAGATAACGCAGTCACAGGCCGGTGTGAGGGGGCGGCGAGGAGGAGATGCGGCCACAGCCACAGGTGCCTTCATTCTCCCTCCAGGCCTGCACCTTGCTGCTGGGAAGCTGTGCCCTGTGTGCCGCGTAGTGCGGCCTCCAGTTCCTTTACTTCCAGAGACGAAAAAGATGGACACTTCCCACCCTGGAAGGTCATTGAGGAGTCTAGTCATGGCTAATCAAGGAGCAATAAGACCCCACAGGCCTCGCACCGGAAATAAGATGCCAGCCCGAACTGCCTTTCTGGGAGGGCCACTGTCGGCAAATCAAGCTGAGTGTTTGCTTTGTGAAAGGCTGGCCTCCTGACGTCCGAGAGAGTGCCACTGGGCCTGCTTTTCTCACCCCAGCTGTGTGTCTTGATGCCACAACCGCACAGTTTAAACTCCAGGGCACAGCCAGATGAGAACCACCCAGTGGCACAGTTGTAGATGATGTTGCAAATGAGGAATGTGTGCTAGAGCAAGAGACAGGTTAAGGAACTTCAGAGGCAAGCAAGTCCCAAGACCACAAGAGCTTCGCTGAGGAACAAGGCTGATCTAGCAAATAAGAGAGCTGTGCATTTCCAGGGAGCACAGTCCCAGGTAGATGACAGCAGTTTATTACTCGTGAAAACATCAGTGGAAACACAGTATTCGTGGCAAAAGCTAAAAAGTTGCCGAAGGATGAACCACAGAACCCATGAGTGAGTTCTGCCGGAGGAAGAGGGGTACACCTGACTGAACCCATGTGCCCAACTGGGGGTCAGAGTTGCGGTTGCTGAACCTCCAGTGTGAACTCTGGGATGCCTGCTCCCTGAATGTCAGTAACAGCGGGGCCGGAGCATTTACCCAGCCTGGCAGGACTCCCCAAGAGAGCTGGATAGTATAGTCAGCTTCCTACCACATAATTATATAGGCATTTTGAACTTAATTTTTACTTTATTTATTTATTTTTTTGTTACCGGGGATTGAGCTCACAGCCTCATGCTTGCCAGGCAGGCGCTTGTGCTGCTGAGCTAAATCCCTGGCCCTCAAACTTAATTTTGAATATGCTACGTGTGCCGCTCTGACTGATGTTTCAGCAGTAGAAAGGGGAAATGGGATCTCTGTGTGGATTTGTTTCTCTGGAAAGTTGGAGGGAATTACTTTGCATTGTCAGGGATGAAGAAAAATGCCTGCCTGGACCCACAGTTAACCATCCGGTTTCTCCAAACTGGGACAGTAGTCTTTGAGGAAAAAATTAGAAATTAATGTGACCTTTGTGAAAAACACTTGTAGCGACGCTAATGATATTTGTGCTTAGCTGCAGTATGCAGGTAAACTATTTCTTCTATTATCTGAAGTGCATGTTGCACATTTTCTTTTTTGGTATTGGGGATCAAACTCATGACCTTGTGCTTGCCAGGCCAGCGCTGCTCATGCCGCTGAGCTAAATCCCTGTCCCTACATTTTCATAAGTTAACCCCAGGGGTCCCACATTTCCAGGAAGAAAAGGAATGTTAGGCAGCACTGAATCCGATACAGCCAAGCCAAATTACCGCTCAGCTTTCCATAACTCTTGTACTTTTTTGGGGGTGTAGATTAAAGCTTGAAGCTTGCTTTATTTCTTTTTTCTTCCAGCTCATCTTCACTAGGAGGCAAGTTGTATAGGAATATAAATAGCTGGCATTCTTTACAAGATTTTCAAGTCTCATATATTGGACCCAGACTAGAGGTGTCTTAATGGTTCTTTGACCCTTTGCATGGAGAAGCAGCACACATTTTGGGCTGCATTTCTTTTATTTATTTATTTATTTATTTATTTATTTATTTATTTATTTTTGTGGCACCGGGGATAGAACTCGTGACCTCATGCTTGCCAGACAGGCGCTTATGCCACTGAGCTAAATGCATGGCCCTTGTCTTTTTGAGACAGGGTCTTACTATACAGTTCAGACTGGCCTTGAGCTCACTTTGTAGCCGAGGCTGGTCTCAAACTCACAATGATCCTTCTATCTCAGCCTCCCGAGTGCTGGGGTCACAGGCGTGCATGGCCAGGCCGGGCTTGGACTGTGTTTCTATCGATATTCACCAGGGTCAGACACATGGGTCCTTCCTCCCTTCCTTGCCTCTCTCCCTGCTCGATGAGCTGCCCTGGGGAAATCTTACCTGCCCCCCTTTCTATCCGGAGTGAGCCTGGGCTGTTAGGATGAGGACAAGAGGCCATCCTGGTGCTGTTGGGAAGGATGGACTCCGTAGAGAATTTTCAACACCACCACCCTACTTCCTTTTCTTCTTTCCCCCTAGTTCTCTCTGAAGTTACCGCTCACTGTCTCCCTTTGGAATCACCTTGCATCTCCTCTGGGGGGCTGGGGCTGGCAGGTGTTTTGTAGGAAATGCAGACTCGGGATTTCCAGGAGATATTTGATAGGAAGTTGTATCCTAGACTTGAGTCCTGATTTATAAGATGGGCTCTCCTGGATTAGCAGTGGGATTACACAGTTACAAGGAAAAGCAAGTGCCTTGCAATACCAGGAAAATTACTGGTTAACTAAGACTTTGTGCTTTGTGAACTTTACTCCTTACTTTCCCATGTGCGAGTCTATGTGAAATAGGTAATTTTGGTTATTGTTTAGAATAAAGCTTAAACTTTCTAGATGAAAAGAACATTTCCATGGGACTTCGTACTGTGGATCACTCACTGGTTTAGAAGTGGCTTAGGCTTTATCTCCACAGACCCCCAAGGACTGCAGAGATAATTTTCCTTTTCTCTTTGTGCTTTAGATAACACTGCCCGGGTTTGGAGTGTTGAGATTGAATCTGTTTTTGACGTCGTCAGCTCAAAGCCAGTTGGTGGTCAGGTGGTCGTGGCCATCCCTAAACTGCAGACACAGCAGGCGTACAGCCTTGAGCTCCAGCCCGGGGAGGGGTTTGTTGAGCTCTCCGTGAAAATTAACAAGGTGGGTGCTGGGACGTCCTGAGGCGCAGGAGGAAAGTCTCAACTGTGCAAAGAAAGGTGGGACTGGGTATGAACGAAAAGCTGCTTTCTCCATTTCATTTTCTTCTCTATTTTTAACCTCTCATATAGTTGTGGAGTATGAGCTAAGGAATGATCCCTCACCCTTTTTTTTTTTTTTTGTTTTTTTTTGTGACGGGAGGTTTGAGATAGTCTCACTGTGTAGTCTAGGCTGGCCTTGAACTTACTATGTAGCTGAGGCTGGCCTTAAGCTCATGGTGATCCTCCTGCCTCAGCCTCCTGAGTGCTGGAATAACAGGTATGTATCACCATGCCCGGTATGTTTTTCCCAAATGTTAAAAGAGTAAGAAAATGGGGGGCGGGGGGAAGAAAATGGAAAAAATGTTACTAGTTTGGAAACCTTTCCTCTCAAGACATTGATAATATTGTATTTTTTTCTGTTGTACTTGTGGTATCCTAAATCCAATATCCACTTTCTTTTTTTTTTTGGTACCCTGAATTGAACTTACCACCTCACACTTGCCAGGCAGGTGCTGTGCCCCGAGCTATATCCCCAGCCCCTCAATACACATTCTATGCGGTATATGTAAGTGCAGTGATTATTTTTGCTCCTGGTCCATTATTTTGAGTACTGGTGCTGTTGCCTGAATTTCTGGAGAGATGTAAGAGAAACGTCTGCCTCCAGATGAGGAGGGGGTGACAGTCTAGAGAATGACTCAGACGGGACAGGTCCAGCTCGGTGCGCAGCTGTCTGTCAGGGTAACTTAGGGAGTCGTGCACCACCACAGTTGCTAACCCCTGCTTCATCTCCTCGATAAGCTGTTGGTTTTCTAGGGCACTGATTAAAACAGTGGAAGTGGGATCAGAGGCCAGAAGGGGTCCTTGGGGAAAGTTGTGTCTCCACTCCTGTCCTGTCCTTATCAGGAACTCCACCCATCCCAGCCAGTGCTTGTGCTGCAGTCTGGAACTCAGCCTCACCGCCTGGCAGGGCCACTAAAGACAGAGTGACTTTGGTGCTCAGGGGACAGGTCTCACGGGAGGGGCACACTCTGCACGTGGATTATGATTCCAGACTTGGGAGCTTCTACGGGTGGAGGGGGATGGGATTTACTCCCCCAACTTTCTCCTCTAACCCCTAGCCCTAATCCTAATCCTAATGCTGGCCCCTGACCTCTAGTCTCTAAACCCTAACCCCTAACCCTAGTCCTTAAGTCCTAACCCTAAGCCCTACCCCTGATCTGTAATCCTAAACCTCTCCCTCCTTTTCTGTTCCTTTGATAATTGGGACCTGAGAAAGATGGGGGTGGATACCATTCAGTAACAGCCCGATAGAATAGGAGCTCCACATCATTTCTAGGTTGGTCCAACCTCGAAGTCTTACTCCATGTGTTCAGGATGTAGAATCGATGCAAATTTGGGAGTTAGAGGAAGAATTGCTTTGGTGCATGTCTGTCCCGTTCAGTTCTTTGCCTTCCTCTTTGGTGTCTCAATCTGGGCCAAGCTCTGGGGCATGCTGATTTTAGGATATTATCAGTGGGTTGGTATGATTTGGCTTAATACAGGTAGGGAGATGTGTGCTCTTTTAAAATGTACAGCTTTCTGTGCTTGATAATATGAGAAATTAATCAAATGCTCTGAGTCATACTGTTTTTCTGAAAATACGCTTCATTTAGAGTGGCATCTCTCATTTCTTCAAAGAACATTACTGTGGAAGCCTGGTGGCCTCATGGACACGGGGACCAGACTGGGTACAACATGACAGTTCTTTTTGAACTGGGTGGAGGCTTACGTATTGAGAAATCTGCTAAGGTAAGTAGTACTTTGGGTATTTTATGAAAAAACTGTATTTCTTGTTAAAATGGCGATACAAATCTTTGAAAGAAAAGAAGCCATAAAACGTGTGACTGCCACTCAGAGTGACAGCATTTAAGAGCTTTTCTGTGTGTGTGAACATGTTTGTATTTTTAACTGAAGCAGGCAGTACGTATTATTTTGTCAATAAATATTCTCCTTTGGTACTTTCTCTTTTCTGTTGTTTTCATGATGTTAGGGACTGGACTCAGGGTCTCCTGCATGCTAGGTAAGCACCCTACCACCGAGCCACACCCCCCCACCTGCTGTGCTTTTAAATTGTACTTGTTTTTTTTTTTTTTTTTTGCTGGGCATTCATTTAATGAGGTAGCTTCTCCACTCCCTCAACATCCCATACCCACTCCACAAACAAGTCACTAAAAACAATAAATTATAAATTTATCCCATTAGAGAATTAGGTCAACCTGAGATTACAAAATCAAGGTGGAAATAAGTTTTCAGACTTAGAAGGTATTCAAGAAACCAGGCAGAGTTGAACTGGATTAGGTTTCTACACGGGATGATTGTGTTCCAAATAACCTTCACTGAAGGGGATGAGAGTCCTCTATGTGTGGAAAGATAGTAAATGCACTTTCTTCTACAAGTTGCTGAGGAAAAAATTTTCTGTCTTGATGGCTTATACTGTTTGTTTTTCGCTGCTCTTTTTCCTTCTTTCCTTGGTTTCCCCTTTCCATGAAGCTTTTTTTTTTTTTTTTGCAGCACCAGGGATTGAATTTATGACCTTGCGCTAGCCAGGGAGGTGCTTAGGCCACTGAGCTAGATCCCCGGCCCTTCCATGAAGCTTCTTTAGGTGCTTTTGTTCATCCTCAAAATCCTGTTGTTTATCTCTGTAGAGGCCAAGAAACTGGAGTGTGCCCGTGAGTACGAAATAAGTGTTGTGATTTGGATACCAGTCGTAGGTCTCCTTCCTGTTAGCCATGGGCTGCTCACTGAAAAGTTTCACCATTTTCATGGTTTTGAAGTCAGTCAGTCTGGCAACCTCACCAAAGAGCCGAGCACCCAGACGACTCAAGTGCAAGGCATAATCTGAAGGTGAAGACATTTCTTGAACAATAACGAGCAAGACCTCCTGGTGCCCTTCCTCACCCATGCGCCCTGACCTGAAATTGTACTGGTTTATAGCCAAGTAATACATATGTAGAATTTTGAAGCTGACATATTACTCGAAGGTTTGTATGATAAAATAGGTTCCTTTGCCTATCTGTTCCTATTTCCTTTTTTTTTGTACCAGGGATTGAACTCACAACCTCACGCTTGGCAGATGTTCCTATTTCCTATTCCTCAGAACCAAAAATTGTAACTTCTACTTTCTTTTGCCATTTATCTTCATTTCCTCAAATACCTGCGTCTACCAGTGTTTACATACTGAGCCAGGAAGTAGTGCCATCCAGAGAATGGGGATTCTTGGGTTTTAAGGAGAGACTAATGATATTAGTGTTTAACAAAGGTTGTGTCGCTGAGATTGAATGATTGGTGTCAGGGTTTCAATATATAATGTTCCCCCAAAGTCTCCCATGTTCAGAGGTGGGGCTCTTGGGAGGTGATTGGGTCATATCCTCGTTCAGTGGGTCCATCCGTTCATGAGTTCATAGCTGATTGCTGGGAGGAGATGGGGCCTGATTGAAGGAGGTGGTCACTGGGAGTGTGACTTGGAAAGTATTCTTGTCCTCATGTCCTCCCTTCTCTCTCTGCTTCCTGGCTGCCATGGGTTGAGCAGCTTTCCTGTACCTTCCATTATGTCACTTCTGTCTTGGAGCTGGCCGACCACTGACTGAACCTCCTGAAATCATGAGACAAAATAAACCCAGGCTCCTGAGGTTTCAGTTAGGAAATAGTACTCTACTGGGAACTGGACCAGAGGCCATGCATTTCACGTTTCGGCAGAGAACTTGTTGCACTTCGCTCCTGTCCTGAGACTTTGCTGGAGGCTGAGTTCAAGGGCTATAAACTCATTGGTTTGGTGGAAGAAATTTCAAGGCAACCCAGTGTTTAGGATATGGCACAAGTACTTCTGGCTACTTTTAGTTAGCTTTATAGTGAGGATCAAGGACAAAAAACAGAGCAGAAAATCTTGAAAATCTTGTTTTGGCCAGAAAAGAAACATATGTAAAATTGGAATGAAAGAGCTGTGGTTGCTGAAGAGATTGGTACCATTAAAAGATACTTAAGTCCTTTGTACAGACACAAAATGCCACCTTGAGAACACTTCAGAAATCAGCAAGACTCCACTTACTGCAAACTCGGTGGTGCAAAAGTGTTAAAGCTTTCGTGTGTGGAGAGAGCTCCTGAGACTGCTGCTCGAGAAGGGCTTCCTAGGGAATTGTTTCCTTGGAATTCTTTTCACAGTGTTCAGCCATCTAGGGACTCAGGGGTTTTACAGCCATGGTCCAAGGGGGCCGGGCTACTGCTTGTGTTGGCAACAGACTTTGATGTCATCCTTATGATCTTTGTTTTACCAGATTTTAAAGGAAAGCCTGGACTGCCAGCGAAGGAGACTCTGCCCTAGTCCAGGTTGTTGTTACTAGAATGAGTTACTGAGGAACAAAATTCCAGAATGTACTTGCAGTGGAAACTTTGAAATAATATTTTTGCTTATTTGTTCATTTGACTGGAGGTAGAGATCAGATTATGATCTCTATGCCTCCCTGAAGGTTTAAAGTTGTCCAGTTAATGGAAACCTGAATGATACAAGAATTTGAGCTCTCTGTAAGTTTCAGAATCAATGTGTGGTTTTGAAATTAAGATACAAAGTATTGGCCAATGCTAAATTTGGTAAGAGAGAGATGATATCAAGTTCACCTTTCTTTCCATACAGGCTGGAAAGGGAATTTTTCAGGGAATTTTAACTGCTCGTCAGTCCCTAACTGCCAGATTTGCCTGAGTTTCAGCCAGCAGTTGTTCGAATCCCTCAGTTCTTATTTCTTTCTAGCTGTCCTCCAGTGGGAGTGTGCCAGAGTGGGAGTCATTTTTTTTTTTTTAAGTACTGGGAATCAAACTTACGATCTCACAGTTGCCAGGTAGGTGCTGTGCCACTGAGCTGTAGCCCCTGGGATTCCTTTTTATGCAGTATTGATTGTGAAATACAAGACACATCCAGAAGAGAAACAGAATACAAGTGAAAAGCTTCATGAATTATCGGAAAATGAACTCATATAACTGACCTCCCAGTCAAGAAGTAGACAGTATGGGAACCTTGGAAGTCCCCCCTCTATGAGTCTCCCCAGTCACTACTCGCCCCTTCTCCATACCCCTTATCCTTACGTCTAACACTGGTTTATTTTCACCTGTGTTTGAATTTTCTATTCATGGGCCATTGTGTCCAAGGCATTCAGGCGTGTTGTAAGTAGTGGTGGTTTGCGTGTTTCCACTGTGATGTGATGGTCCATTGTCTGATAATTCTATGCATGATGGTTGGCTCTCCCGTGCAGTGCTGCTGCTGTGACCATGAGTGATACAACCCTGGAAGCACACCTGCTCTCACCAGCGTCTCTGCCAGCAGCGGAATTGCTGGATCATGGGCTTGTGTGCGTTCAGCTGCGTAGACAGTGCTCGGCTGCTTCCCCAGGGGTCAGCTCAGGCTCATCCTTGCTCACAAGGTCACCAGCACTGGGCAGCGTGTCAGATGGAACTGTAGACACTGTTCCCTCATCACCGGCTCCTTATCTCACCACCGTTACTTTTTTTCTAGATGGCTTTATTTTTATCCTGGCCTTGCTTTGTGCAGAACTATTTCTTCTTTTGTGTGCTGGAGATCAAAGCCAGGTTATTACACACGCTAGGCAGGTGTTCTACCACTGAGGTACATCTCTAACCGCAAAATATTCCTATTTTTAAAATATCTCATTGAAATCTGTCTTACTTGCTTTTCTTCCACTGAGATTAGACACATGTACTGTACTTTTTTGTTTGCCATGTCACAAGACAGCATCACATTTATTGAAGACAAAGGCCTTGAGGATTGGCTGCGGCTCCTGGGGCAGAAATGTATGGATCCTAGAAAAGGCAATGCTATAGAGACAGGAAGGGGCCCACTGCATTTCTTCACGAACATGGAGGAATAGTTTGATGACTGAAATTCTTCAGTGTGAAAGGAGAGTGCTATGGCTTGAACGTTTGTGCCCCAGAATTCCTGTATTGGAAACTTAATCCCCAAAGTTATGTGTTACAGCTGTTTGAATGTGGGGCCACAGGGAGGTGATGAGGAGGTCGTAGGATGGCCCCATGAGCGCATTAGTGGTGTTAGGAGCAGAGTTGAGCTGGGGTTGCAGCTCAGTGGTTCGCCTAGCATGGGTGAGGCTCTGGGATCAGCCTCTACCTCTGAGGAAAAGAAGGAAGAGAAACAGGAGAAGAGGGAAC
>RJWT010047439.1:0-11308 GCA_004365215.1 Cuniculus paca | reverse complement strand
GGCTTGTGGGAAGAGTTTGGAAAGGTTCAGAAATGTCACCTGAAAGAGTAGCCCTGGAATAGCTTAGGCTGTTCTGTACGGGAGATTCTGGTCAGAGCTCAGAAAACAAGAAGGCTGATAGAAATCCTGTCATTAAAGACCAGGTTCAGGAGGTTTCTGCTGGAAAGAAGGATTTCATTGGTTGTTGAAGTCCAGATGATGTGCATTATGGCTTGGCAGAAAGTTTGTCTGCATTTTGTTCATGTCCAGAGACTTTGCCTGAGACTAAGATTAAGGGCAGTGGACTAAGTAACCTAGCAGAAGAAATTTCAAGGCAGTCAAATATTGAGACTGTGGCATGGCTATTGTTGGGGGCTTTTAACCAGATTTCTGATGCAAATCAAGAGCAGAGAGCCCAGCAGGATGACTTAAAACATTGTGAGTTTGGCCAGGAAACTGTGTACTACAAAGATAAAGCTGAGATCTTGATTGCTGAGAAGAAATAGGAAAATAAAAAAGATGACCTGCAGGCATCACAGGAAAAGTTTCAAAACCGCAAAAGTGAAAGACTTTGCTTGGAGGAGAAATTTGCAGAGCACCATGCTCCAGAGTAGTGGCACAGGTCCCAGAAGGTTCCAGAATGGCAGCAACATAGAAAATTTGTTCCTCACAATCAGGTTCAGAGTGCTCAGCAATCTAGGCACTTGATCCTTGTAGTCAAGAGAGAGGAAAGTCTGGTTACTGCTCCAACTGGCAGCAGACCTTGGTGGCATCCATGTGGTGCTGGTTTTAGGCACATGGAGAATGCATGAGTTCCAAGGTTGAAAAGGCTTCCACCCCAATTTCAGAAGGCCTGGGAGGCCAGAGAGTGTGCCCCTGAGAGGGCAGTGTGTAAAGCTATAAGTGTGAAGCCAAAGGTGCAATGGAGAACCCAGAAGTTTGGAAAAGCCAGGAGAGTGGATTGTCTAATGAACCCTGCAAGGAGAGAGCAAAGCCAGCCCAAGAGAGAAGCTGTGGGAGCTAAAACCACCCGATGTGCTGTCAGGGTGAAGCCACACAAGCTTTTTGGAGCTCAAAACCAGATTGCCTCAAATGGTGCACATGGAACTACAGGACTTAATGTTTGCCCTGCTGGACTTTGGACTTGCTTTTTTCCCAATCCTTTGTACCCTCCTGTTTGTAACTTTTGGAATGAAAATGTTTATCTTGTGTCATTGCATGTTGGAAGTGTTTAACTTTGTTTCATTTGTACAGGGGTATGCAGCTAAGAGTTTGCCTTCCATCTTGGAGGAGACTTGAGATTGAACAATGCTGAAATTGTTAGAACTTTGGCAACTCTTGCAGATGGACTAAATGCCTTTTTGCTTAAAGGGATGTGCATGAGTCTTTGGGGGGCCAAGGACAAACTGTTATGTTTCTAATGTAATATAATGTTGATAGACTCAATGCTGGTTTGTAAGGATTGTTAAACTGTGTTATAATGTTCAAGTTGCAAAATGTTAAGAATAAGCATGTTTTGTATCTGGAAACCTATTTAAAGAAATGTGTCTGCTTGTCAAGTTACAAGCTGTGGATTGTTATGGTTGATACATTGTGTCAACTTGAGAAGTTTAGAGTTTAACTAAGAGATTCAGCAAGGAGCCAGGCTCCTCACTTGATAAATATCCTCATCCTGTGCAAGAGGAGGGCAAGGAGATTTTGTGAGTCCTACACTCACCCTGAAGGTTGGGGAGGAGGGGTTCTGTGTACAAGGTAAGGGAGGAGAAGAGGCTTGTTGCCCCCCTTTGCTCTGGCTGCTGCCTTGAAGTGTTGCCCCAGTGCCATGCCACCCTGCCTTGGAGCCAGCCGATTATGGACTGAAACTTCCACAAATAGTGAGCTAAATAAACCTTTCCTTCCTTCATTTTGGGTGTCAGGTATTTTGTCTCAGCAACAATAGAAAAGTAACTAATACATTAGGCATACAATATAAGCTCTGTTGAAGGAGGAGACTTTTACAGCACTTATAACAATGACTGATGCATAGTAGGCACCTAATAAAATTCATTTTTTTAAACAAATAAATGATGCTTTTACCATGTGCCTATTTAGCGTCAGGTACTTTGGGCTACAGAGATAGATTTGGCAACCATCAGTCAGAATACAAAGAGCAGGCAATGCCACAGGAAGGGGTAAGAAAACCAGGTTATGAGTATGCAGCCAAAAGATAATGGGTTGCAGAGAAATTCTTGGGAGGAGTACACAAAAGGAGAAAAGCCCCAAAGACACTGATCAGAAGAAGTAAGGAGGGGCTGGGTATGGTTGTGCATGACTATAATCCCAGTACTCTGGGATGTTGAGGAAGGAGAATGGCATGTTCAAGCCCAGCCTGGGCAGTTTAGTAAGACCCTATCTCAAAATACATTAAAGGTGGGGATGTGCTTAATGCAAAGACCCTGTGTTCAATTTCCAGCAACACACAAAAAAAGAAGGTGGAGGAGGAAAAAGAGTAGGAGAAAAGTCAACAAGAAGCTAAGACCTCCTGAGAGTTGGTGCCATGTGCAGGCTGACTGGGGGAGAGCCAGACGCCAGTCCCTTCTGGTGTGCAAGCAGGGAGACAAGAAGAGCCAACACCTCACCCCCATCAGCAACCAGCTGATCTGGAGAAACACAGGCTATGATGATAGCTATTGAGGTAAAATACAATTTAATGCTTGTAGTATTTAGTATTTCATTGACTTTGCAGGTCTAAACCCGATAGTCTGATCATCTATTCAGAGGAAAACAATACGCAATGTAGCATCTACAGGGGATCTCCTGAAGGTGGTGGCCATTGTTAATTCCCTATTATCTTGTTTCAAAATCTTGTATGATTCTCATTGTTTTGTTTGGTTGGGTTTTATTCTGTTTTATCTGTTTGATTTTGTTGTATCTGATGGCATGGGCTGCTATTTCGAAGATAACAAGATATATTATGGTAGCCATTCTGAATTTTACTATCATCTTATTTCGAAGTCCTGTATTGCATTCATTGTTTTGTTTTTATGAGTTTTGTTCTGTTTCTGTTTTGTTTGATTTTCCTGTGTCTGAAAGTATGGGCTGCTATTTTGAAGACAACAAGAGGCATTATGGTAACCATTGTTGATTTCCTATTAACTTGAAATCCTGTGTCACTTAACACTGTCTTGTTTTGATTGGCTTTATTCTGTTTTATTTTGCTTGGTGTTATTCTCTCTAAAATAAAATTTAAAAATAAAAAGGAGCAGGAGAATGAAAAGAAGGAGATGAGGGAGGAGCGGGAAAGCAGGGAGAAGGTACAGGGAAAACAAGGAAAGTTGCATCACAGAAGCCAAAGGAAATCAGTGTCCACAATGCAAATAGAGACTTGAATAGATAACCTGCTTCTGATTAATTGCAATAGGCATTAGATCCCTGGATACTCAAGACTTCTTGCATTCCTTTGTCTTAGTTTTGTAACTATTGGGAACTTTACTGAATAAATCTTCACCTATTTATTTGCTATCTGTGTGGGTTTCTATGTTCTTTTTACTTTATTTCCTTCATTTTTATCTTGAGGTAAATAAATTTCTATTCATACATTGCTACTCTGCTTTTCCTATAAAATTATTTTCCTAACTAGGCATGGGGGAACACACCTATAATTCCAATACTTGATAGGCTGAGGCAAGAGGATTACTGTGAGTTCAAGGCTAGCCTTGGCTACAAAGTGAGTTCAAAGTCAGCTTGGACTGCAAAGTGAAACCCTGTCTCAAAAAGAGACAAAAAAATTAAAATTAAAATTAAAATTAAAATTAAAAGATAAAATTAGTTTTCTATTAACAAGACAGCATCTATCATTCTTATATTCCAATGCTGGTCCTGATTCCCATCTCTCAAAATTATGGTAATATCATGAACCTGTAATTCTCATTCTGTATTATGTGACATTAAAGACACAAACATCCTCTTCCTAGTAATCTCCATACATATGTGTATATATATTGTTACCTAACATATATTTATTACAGTGACTAATTACATAAAGGGAGGAAATATGTGACATTCTTCATAGGGTGTTAATGATGGCTTCTCTAATAAGGTGACACTTGGGCAGAAATCTGAAGGACATTAGAACCCCTTATAAATATTTGGGAATGGATCTTCCAGAGAATAGTAAAAGCAAGAAAGCCAGTGTGGCTGAAAAATGAGAAGAGAAAATGGTAGAAGTTGAGGAGTTAGCAGAATAAACGAAGAAAGCAGCAACTACTTTCAGTTTAGGGATTATCCAAATATGCCTTAGGAAGCAGTGGTTCATCTAAACAGTGCCTAACACTTAGTAGTTGCTCAAGAAACATTTGTTGAATGAATGAATCCTGAATGTAGACAGAAAATTATTTTGAAAACTAAAACCTGAGAAGCCCAGATGACTGAATGGTCCCCTAACCCAGGCATGTCTGGTGCTTGAGTATATCTGATTTGGGATTTTTTTTCTAGCTTTTCCCCCCGCAAAGGTATCTCTTACAGAATTTCCAAATAGTAGTTTATTTAAAATATGGACTGTGTATCTTATTTTATGATTCTAAGTTTAGTACTAATGCTAAACAAACATTTATTTGATTGAATTAAATCAAAGAAGGCAGTGGAATATAGTTCTAAAATGAAAGAGAATGAAAAACTGGTAGAGGTAGATGGTAATCTGGATGAAGGAATTAAAGATAATTTTTTAAAACTTGACTTCAAAACTTGCCACGAGAAGCATGTTCTCCTGCTATAATTTAATGTATTAGAATACTAAAAGATACTAGATTTTAAAATCAGAGAAATCTTCCATTTATTTACTCTTGTAGGTCACCTGAAGTTTTTAGACCTCAGTTTTACTGCTGGTCAGCTATACATAAAAGGTCTTAGAAGATGACAGTCCTTGCTTTTGGACATGAAGAATTGACCACTAAGAAAATATAAGTAACTATATAAACCCAAATTGTACCAATACTTAAATGCTCATCTAGCACAAAAATAGTGGTAGCACATTTCATCAGGACAGTGTCTTTTTGTAACAAAATTGTCCTTCCTCAAGCATAATTATATACTTCTTATAATTACCCAAAATAAAATGAAAAGTGCCTGGGTTCCTCTAACAAGATCTCCATTTGAAAGTATAGACTGCCAAAGACAGATAATGCTCACTTAAAAAACAGATGCTTCTGAGAATGATCCAAAAGACCCAACCTTTCTCAATAAACCTCCAGAGTCCTGCATATAAATCAAAAACTAGAGGAATTCATATGATGACTGCAGAGTGGGAGAAATATTTCAGGGGACTCCTGACATTGTTTCAAATAAGGCAAACGTTTTGACCAAAATAAATGACCATGAGGCAATAATATGTGAACGGCTCTATGTCTGAAGCATAGCCTGACTTACTTCTGCCTCTCAGTGTAAACTATGTTTTGCACAATGAACACAGAATACAAAAGGCAGAATACAAATAACTCCTCTAAAATCAGAATCCCTGATCTGTGACCCACAAAATCATTAAAAATTGACAGACTGTTGCACCCTATTTATCTCTGTAACCTTAATCATTTCCCACCTATACCTGTGATATTTGCTTACAGAAGTCATAAATGTGTGCTTAGCATTTGTTGCCTGGTGGGAAGAGTCATTTCTGAATCCTTCTAGACAATGTTTGACTAAATAGCCCTTAGAAATTCATTGGTCAAACAACAATAGCTGACAGTGTAAATCTTCCATTTACTTCCACTTTATGGTTGAATGTGAGTACTTGGAACTATCTAGATTGGCTGTGTCACTTGTGTCCATCTGACCTTAGTCACTAAGCTCACTCACCTGCCCCACACTAGATTCTAAAGTCAATCTAGACTCTTGCTGGATCCACCCCACCACAGAAGTCTCTGACAGCAGACTGACTCTGGTAGCAAGCCTGCTACATCGATGACTCCATGTATTTCTACCAGCTGAAGCCCTTCTCAGAGGACTCACTTTTCTGATTTTTCATAGTGGTATTTGCTGTTTGTTTGTGGGATTATTTTGTTTTACTTTGCTGACCTGTTGACTTTCTTTTTCAATTCCATTTCTTCTTCTTCTTTTTTTTTTTTTTTTTCCAACCAATCCCCTTTCACTTACTAGTTCAGCAGTTGGTTTCTGGTCTTGTTTCCCCATGATTAAGTATTTTTCTAAGTCCCCAGTTCCTTTGAGATTTGAATTCTACCTTGCTCAACCTTTCAGAGACTGGAGTCCTGATCTTAGTTCCTATGCCCATGTCTTTACTACCTTCTAATAATTTAGTACCTAAAGAAACAACACAGATGGGACAGTCACAGGGTATTCCAGCTGTCCAGAGCTATCCAGTGCCTTCTACCCACTAGGCACAGAAAAATTGAGGACACTGCAGGAAGCAAGATGGAGCTCCTATCTTTGTGAAACCTACATGCTGATAAGGGAAGATAAACAATAAAACAGATAAGCAATTGTAATTCTAGATGATGGGCCTTTTGAGAAAACATGAGAATTTTATCTGCCTCCTGCCTGCAGCTGACCTGCTGGGAAGCCTCCAGGCCATGTCCACTTTCTTCCTGCATCTCCCCATGAGAACATCCTTTATTGTTCCCTCCTAAAGCAGTTCCTGTCAAAAATCTTCAGAGTTTAGAGCCTCTGACAACTAAGTTGTAAAACAGTGACTAATTGCATTAATGATGGCTATGAATCCTTGAGTAATAATGGGATCTCCCCATCTACAAGATCATGAGAATCTTTCCCTTCGCTGGGAAGCCCCAGAATCCACATGTGAAATTCATAGGACTCCCTCAACTTCCTCTTCTTTGCTCTGGGAAAAAAAAAAGGCAATCTGAAAAAAGTAATAGTCAGTTATTTATAGAACACAACAGAAAAGGAAAGGATAAAACATATAACCAATAAATGTAGCCTTTCAAAAAGTGTTATTGAATAGTGAATTCAAGCACCCAATTTAAAATTCAAAACCCATGAAAGAATATAGAGAAAAAAGTGAACCTCTTACATGCTTTTTCTTTCCAGTTGTCTAGTTCTTTTGTTCATGCACAACCAGTGTACCAGTCTCTTGGGTGTTCATCAGATATTATATCCACATGTAAACAGAGATTTTAGTATAAACAAGTATATTATAAACATGTCTTCAACTTCCTGTTTCAGTAAAGAATGCGTCTTGAAGTTTATTCCATACATACATTCCATATATTTTAATAGCAATCTATCCAATATATGAAGAGTCTATTTAAAGTCTCCAATTAATGTACATTTAAATTCATTTTTTGTCTTTACAAGTCATGCTCTAGTTAATATTCTTGCAAAATAGCCTTTCAACAGAAGATGTACTCTAATCTGAAAATTGTTCCTTAACTCTGTTGAAATATCTCATTTTTGAACATTTATAATTCTCAATACCAGCTTACTTTTCAAACAACACATACTTCTAGAGACGAAGAAGATATTTTAATATACCTGAAAATCCTAATTTAAAAGAAAAAAATTAAACCTTCTGGACAGGGTGAACTGCTACAGAATGGTAGGTGTCATCCTTGTCAAGATGACAAAGTGTCACCTTGATACATTTTTTTTTTCTATATGAAGTGTTCATTGTTCTCAGAATTCCTGTATTTGCCAAATGTGGTGATAGTAGGGCAGCCACCCTGTCTGATTCAGGTAGAAAACCCAGCCACCAACCATATGACACCTATATATATTAAAAAAACTTGTTCTGGATCTCTGGTGGCCTTCCACAAATGCTGGGGGTTGTGGAGGGGAGTCATGTGGCTGGAATGGAATCTTGTGGTTACCCATCAAAACAAAGAAGTCCTGAGATTGGTCAATAGCACGTATCTCGTGTCCTCTAGTTTCCTTTCCCTAAGTACTCAGCATTAATAAGCAACTCTAGCTAGTCACCGATGCTCGTGGGCAAAAATGTGTCTCTCTTATACACAGTATGTGCTTAGTAAATGGGTTTTTTTGTAGAGTAATGATGATACATGAACCTACACAATTTATACATCATTGGAATTAACCAGACTATCTCTAAAAGATATGGAAGAAACAGGATGAAAACACCACAGAAGTTACCTGGGTATGTGTGTGAAGCACTTTAACTAAAGGAAGTAAATTTCTTGATAAAGAGCTGGAGATGAAGACACATCGAAGACATTATTTTACTAAGGTAAGTGTTTGGGCAGAAATGGTGAAGGCATGAGACTTGAGAATACTAGAAGTAACACCTTTGCGGCCCCAAGTATAGCTACTAGGTCCCAACATTTCCAAGGAGAGAACTGAATAGAACCAGAAGCATTCCACAGGGCTGTACAACAGTTTTGAACATTAGGGTGGCCTTTCTAAGCCCCTAAGCATCTTAGGTAATGCGTAAGCTGCGCAACTGGCAGTTCTGCACTAAGACAGCCATGGTGAGATGGAATAGCTATCTGAAACTACCTTTTATGGCTCAAATAAGAATATAGTATATGGTTTTATATTGGGAGCCACATTCTATAAAGGAGAAGCTCTGCCTTTGCCCTTGCAACTATTCTCCTCTCATATGTTCCTCACAAAGCATCTGCTTTTAACTAGTGAGGCTGCCCCAAGACATTGTCTGCTGTGGAATCATGGCCACTTGCGTACTTTAATTACTTGCAATTCCAAGTTGCAATTCAAGATTCAGATTTTATTTTATAAGTAAAATATGATTTTGCTATCAACAATTGGTAATAGCAGAAGTGTTGTATTTGCCCAAAGTCTATTGTAATGATTAATACTATACACTGAGATTTGGATCCTGAAGTTTAGCATTTGCAGAATGAAAAGTGGGATTATATAATCTCTAAATTTTCTTTCATCATACTAATGCTCTCTGAATTTATGAAAATTGCTCTCTAATAGTCTTTTTTCCCTATAAGTAAATATAACGTGGTTAAATAAAAAGATAATAAAAGTGGAAATTCCTAATGCCCATTTAACACAGAGTCATAAAAATATTTTATTTTTATTATAAATTTTCTTCCAACTCTGGTTTACAAAGATGAACAGCCACACTTGGTTATTGATATAATAGAGGCCATTTAAAAATTTCATACTTGCTCTCTCAATAGCAGATAAATTTTCATTTATCAGATTCTCTACCTTTTCTACATAATACTTTCCATGTGCATATCCTGCTGTTACCTTAACAACATGCCTATAACCAAATGATTCTTTTTTTTTTTTTTTGCGGCACCTGGGGATCGAACTCACAACCTCACACTTGCCAGGCAGGCGCTTAGGCCGCTGAGCTAAATCCCCAGCCCAAATGATTCTAAATATTTAAAAAAGTCTTCCTTAACGCCTTCACTTACCTTTTTTCCAGTTAGTAATAAACCAGGTTTCACATTTTCGACCATTAAGTCATTTTGAACTTCTCTCTTAAGTCCATCTTCATCAAACACACTTAATCATTCACAAAGTCTCTGTGATTTAGGTCATAGTGTCTCACTAATCGATCTCTTCCTTTGCTTTCTACATCATTACTTGAGGTCAGTTCTGTTGTATGTGCCTTCAGATTTGTTTCCCAATCTTTTCAAAACGGTCCAACAACCATCAAAGTCTTGGTCTTCCTAAAATAAGATATCCTTGGCTTCACCTTCTGAAAAAACCCTTTACAGTTTCTCCACTAGTATATAGGGTATGTGGAACCAGGTGTGTGCACACACATGCATACCCTTGCTTTGCAAATCCCTGGAATTCTGTACTACTTTGCTCTCTTGTTTTTCTTAACATTGTTTCCCCAGCTTCTCAGGCATTCTTTGTTGCTGTCAGTTCCGCAGATATGCCATGCCTTATACTCCCACTTATTAAAATATATTCATTGTGCACAATTCAATTCAAATTCCCCTTTCCCAAGCCCAGATTCACCTCTATCTTAGTCGTCTTAACTATTCCTACCTGAAGTGATTCTCTGTGTTCTGCTATCTTTTGTCATTTTTTATGCATGATACATATTTGAAACATTTTGTCCTTTTAGTTTTCATTTAATTTTTATTCCTCTTTTAGTTTTTATTTCTCCAACTAAATAATAAAGTAAGTAAGGACCACTACTATATCTAATTCATATAAGGGTCTTAATTTTAGAGTCAAATCACCTGGATTGTTGTTCTTGCACTCTTCTTTACTGTGATCTTGTTCTTAGTTTTCTCATCCGTGAAATGGAAATAGCAATGGGTATTCTCTTATAGGGGTTTTGGGGACATTACATGGCATAACACAAGAAAGCTCAGGAATGTCCATTGTGGAACACAGGGCAAGAAGTAAACTGTGAACAGTATGCTGGGGAATGGGGAAGCTTCCTGGCATCACTAAAGCATGCCCCAGAGGCTGTCATTTATTGTTGTCAGTCAACCAGTCCATTAACTGTGCTCCAGAGACTTCTGAGGGTTTTTCCCAGTGAACAGGGCCAGCCTTGCCTTTCATACCAATAAAATATGATCTTGCTTCAGAGCGCATGTTGCCAATCTTCCTAGGGTCTTCAAGATGGTACTAAAAGTGCAGACCACAGAAGCCCATCTCCTGTCTGTAGTTTTATTAAATAGGCCCGAAGACTAGCCTACTAAAATGGAAAATGGGCTCAGTGAGAAATTTTCATGTCACAAGTACAGTCAGTGGGCCCTGGGCATCAGCAGGAAGGATGCAGTCAGCTGGGTTTCCATCCATAGCTAAAGAGCAATAGATGCTAGCCAAAGAGATGGGGACATCTGTGCTGCTCATCTGAGCCACAAAGGCCAAAGAGGGGGCGTCTTAGTTTCTTTGAGACACAACACTCAGTACCCGCAACGTAAAGGAGGAAAGGTTTATTTTGTCTTACGGTTTGTATCGATTTCAGTCCATAGTCAGCAGCTCCAAGGCAGAGCAGTATAGTAGTGGGGCTGGCAGAGAAGGCTTAGTTTAAGACTCAGCAGTCAGGAAGCAGAGAGAGAGTAAAACAAGACAAACTTTTGCAATACACCTCCAGGGACCCACCTCCTTTGACCAGGCTTCATCTCCCAAATCACATTAAGCTATAAACTCATCAGCAGACTAATTCACTGATGAGTATTATGATTCCACTATCCAGTCACCTCCCAAAAGTCTCACTTATAAATGCATGGAGCTTTGGGGGGACATCCATAACATAAACATAAACCATAACAGCAGGTAAAAAGCATTAAACTGGAAACCATAAAGTCTGAGCTCCAATAAGCATCATGGATATCACTAGCATTGAGTAGCTCAAGATCCAGACTTAAACCATCAACGCCTTATTGAAAACAATCCAAAAGCAAGAAATAATTCCGTTAAA
>RJWT010047438.1:0-11321 GCA_004365215.1 Cuniculus paca | reverse complement strand
ACACTGCCATCCCCCACAGAGTGGGATCTCTGTGGAGCAAAGACTCGCCTTCTGCCCCATTTGTGTTTAGAGACTCAGGCTTGTCGCAAGGGGAGCCCTGGAGGTTTTTTCAGGGGACCTTTTCCTGGACCATCGTGCTGGCCAACCCACCTTCCACACTGTCCAGAAAACGCATGAACTGACTGGTGGCCCCACCATGAAAAGCCCTGTGGCCAGTGGATGACTCTCCAGGGTACCCCTGGGCACCTTCATCTCCACCCAACCAAGGGCCAGCTGTGTTTGTCCCTGTACCTCTTACTGCTACTTATGCTGCAGTTGCTGTCTGTAATTTAAGTAACTCATGAAAAGTAACGAAATGCAAGTATGCAAAAAAGAATTGTGGTTTCTTTTCTTTCTTTCTTTCTTTCTTTTTTTTTTTTTTTTTTTTTTTTTTTTTTTTTTTTTTTTTTTTTTTGTACCACGGGTAAAACTCATGACCTCACACTTACCAGGCAAGTGACTGAGTCGCTGAGCTAAATCCCTGGCCCAGAACTGTGGTTTCTATAGCAATTAAACCGAGTGCTTTCTTACGGGTCCAATATTGAAGAAAAGAAAGAATTGGTTGTCACACTAGGTGTACATATTGGGGCTAGGGTGATTGTAAACACTCGAGGGTAGCTTAGGAATCTACAAAGGTCTGCACTCAGAGAACCCCAAACAAGGTCTCTAAGTCCTTTCTCCAACTAAGAAACAGATGGAAAAAACAAAAAGAAATAAAGAAAGAAACAGATGCAGTAGAGTGTAATGTTACTCGATGGTAGTTTGTGGAAGAAAGGAAGGAAGGAAGGAAGGAAGGCAGGAAGGAAAGAAGGAAGGAAGGAAGGAAAGAAGGAAGGAAGGAAAATAGAACTTGAGTCCGCCTGTATGGAAAGAAAAGCCTACCCTCTAAAAAGAGGAGCCCAGATGGAGTCGTAGCCATGCTTTAGATTAAAAGAGACAGAGTCAAATAATTCAAGTTATCTGTTCCGCTGGTTCAAAAATATTTTAAGATTAAGCTAATTTGTTTCACTTATATCACTATTTTCTTTGGTTCATTGCAAAGAAAGGCTTCTCCTTATGTTTCTTCTCTATGAGATAGAATCTTTTTTTGTATGTGACTTGTATCCTGAATATTTTGGCTATTCTTTTAAGATTGTGGTACATAGTGTATTAACCACTGTTATTTTCTTATTTTGTTACGAAATTTTGTTTCATTTTTCATAGAACAGTATTTTATAGTTTATCAATATCTACTTGTACTATAGTAAAATAAAAAAAATTAAATATCCTAATGTACACATACGTGAGTATATGTATAGATAAGCGGATACAATGTATCTTACATGTATTTATCCTTTTGCTTTTTACTTCTTGTGGCGCTCGCGATCTAATCCAGGGCCCCGTGCATGCTAGGCAAGCACGCTACCCCTGAGCTATATCCTCAGCTCTCCAAAATTTTAAAAATAGAAAACTTCCCAAATGTAGCACCTCAGATGAGAGGTATCCCACAAATACAGTACCCAAGTTCGCCGCTGCTCAGGACGTCTCACTTAGAGCCGGCTTCTTTTTTATCCGCGAAAGTAGGACTTTTGGGTGCCTTAGGTACGCGTCAGGGGCGGCGTCAGGTAGTCCCATCCCAAAACCCTTCCCGGAGCCCTGCCCAGCCAGCGAGCACTGCCCGCAGCAAACACCCTAGCAGCCGCGCCGGGCAGCCTCGCGGCGTCGCGGTCACCCCGGCAGGCGGCGCTGTCCGGCCACAGAGGCCGCGCTGGGCCGCGCTCTGATTGGCTGGAGGTCGCGGCCGGCGCCCAGAGCCTCCCGCCCAGTCGGCTAATTGCAGCCGCTCGGCGGCGCCGGCCCAGTCTGCGGGCCTCCGGGGCAACGGCGGGGACGGCGAGGAGAGGCGAGGCGGGGCGGGCGGCGAAGGGGACAAGATCCGGGCAGGAGGGCAGCGGGCAGCCGGGGAGCCCCGCGCGCGCACAAGATGCTGTCGTGGCGGCTGCAGACCCGGGCCGAGAAGGCCGAGCTGCAGGAGCTCAACGCCCGGCTCTATGACTACGTGTGCCGGGTGCGGGAGCTGGAGCGCGAGAACCAGCTGCTGGAGGCGCAGCTGCGCGGCCGGCGCGGCGAGGAGCGCGCGTGGGCCGAGGGACAGGCGCGCTTCGCCGAGGAGGCGCGCGGTCTGCGAGCGCAGCTGGACGCGCTGAGCTGGGAGACGGCGCTGGCCGAGGGCGAGCGCGACGCGCTGCGGCGGGAGCTGCGGGAGCTGCAGCAGCTGGGCGCGGAGGAGCGCGCCGCCCGCGGCCGCCTGGACGCCGAGCTGGGCGCGCAGCAGAGGGAGCTGCAGGAGGCCCTCGGCGCGCGCGCCGCCCTCGAGGCGTTGCTGGGCCGGCTGCAGGCCGAGCGCCGCGACCTCGACGCTGCTCACCAGCGCGCCGTGCGGGAGCTGAGCGCGCGCGCCGCCTCCCTGACCATGCACTTCCGAGCCCGAGCCGTCGGCCCCGCCGCGGCCCCGCCGCGCCTGCGGGAGGTGCACGACAGCTACGCGTTGCTGGTGGCCGAGTCGTGGCGGGAGTCAGTGCAGCTGTACGAGGACGAGGTGCGCGAGCTGGAGGAGGCACTGCGGCGAGGCCAGGAGAGCCGGCGAGAGGCGGAGGAGGAGGCGCGGCTGTGCGCGCAGGAGGCTGAGGCGCTACAGCGCCAGGCGCTGGAGCTGGAGCAGCTGCGCGCGCGGCTGGAGGACGAGCTGCGGCGGATGCACGAGGAGTACGGGCTGCAAGCCGAGGAGCGGCAGGTCCGTGCCCCGGAGCGGCGTCCCCCGCCCCGCACCCAGCCCTGGGTGGGGGTGGGGAGGTGGCGAGGTCCAGAACCCTCTGCAAGTTCACCTGGGTGTGGCGTCGAGGGCGCGGGAGGCTCTCCCGGAAAGACCTAGAAACCCGAGCACGGAGAGCCGCTCTGCTTTGTGGCAGGACCACAGGGTCTTGGCATTTCCCCAGCCAGGGGAGAGCATGATCCGTTGGTCCCTTTCAGCTTGTGGGACAGACAGGTCCTAGTGGATAGCCCGGCGCCTGCCATTTGGTTTGGTTAACTTTAGATCTTGACGTGAGGGAGAACATCCTGACAAGCCACCCCTCTAGCCCCAGGCTCTTGTTTCTGTTTCCCGTGCTCCTGTAGACAGACCCAAAAGTTCACCAAGAAACCTGTCTGACTTCCAGAAGTGACAGCGCAGTCCTACTCGGATAGATCTGCGAGTTGGGAAGTTTAAGACAATCGCAGGTCCATACGTGTAGGGCATCCGATCTTAAGCTGGTTTCCAAATTGGGTTTTATTTTGACAGAATGGTTTCCCAGCTGGACTGACTGCCTGGGCTCCCCTCTACCCCGACCCGGGGGAACCAACCATAAGGCAGAAAAGAATCAGAGATACTTGGCACACAGTACGAGCTGACATCAGATCTCTGGGTAATGTAAAAGTGAGGGAGAACAGGTCCCTGTGGCAGGATGTTATTCCAAGCACGGCCTGATATAAACAGTTCCTATTTCAGAGAAGCGACCTCCTCATCGCTGACACCGCCGGCTGACACCTGTGCCCAACACCCACTCCAGTGCTAGTGTTTGGCTTCTGCCCTGCCCGGCCCCAGCCAGAACTGGGAATAGTCCCAGATCACGCTATCAGGAGTTCCCAGAATGACAGTTTGAAACAACACAGGCACACTGTCAGAAAGGTTTTAAGACAACACTTCGCAGCTGTGAGCCCAAGAGTCAAGATAGAGTATTTTTGTGCAATTTTTGAAAAGAGAAGTGAAGGGAACATGAGGGCATTGGTGCAGGATGACTGTGGTGACGTGACAGGTGGCCACCCATAATCACCAAAGCCGTATTAATTATCTCTGAGTCCCCTGCACTGTGCTAATATTTCAGTATTCAAAGAGCTGTAGACTAGATGAGAAACCATAGAGTGATGGGGGGACTTCTGGAATTCTATCTGTGGTTTGTGGAGACTTTTTGTCTTAATCTCATAGTTCACTTGGCTCATTTCAGACCTTGAAGCTCTGGTTTCGATGTTCATTTTAGCAGCAAAATCTTTATCCCCCAATGAAATTTTCAGTGGAACCCCAAATTTGGGGCAGCTGAGAGCAGACTTACCCTAATGGCAGGATAAGGTGGGGACTTGGAAGTGGAGTTAGAACCACTGGCCTGCCCTTCCTCTATACAAAGAACTGGGCCGTTCATGGAAGGGACTCTCCGGAGGTCACATCTGACCTGGAATAGGACCCCAACCCGATTCCCATCTGGTGACATCCTGTCTTGTTTGAATTTGCTTCTTTCCCCTGAAAGTAGCGAGCCACAACAGAGTTAGTAAGGATGTGGATTATTTCCAGCTTCGGTTCAAGGGGATTTTGTCCTACTGGATGCTACACTACCTTATCCGTCCCGTGGCTCTTTCTCTCGTTAGCTTGAAACAATCATATTTTAAACTGCATTCTGAAAGATTCAACAGCAATCCTAAAAGTGCTCAGAATTATGTTGGGTAAGTATTGATGATCTAACCCTAAGCGTCTACTTTTTTTCAAATTCCGTAGATATTCAAGGGAGACCGAAAGTATCCTTACACTTAGTTCAATTTTCCACGATGAGTGTTTTGTTACTAACAGCCTTTATCCAGCGCTTTCTGGGTGCCAGCTGTAACTGCCACAGGTACCCTGCCCTTCCCACGTGCTGCTGCTCATTAGCCCCATTTTACATATGATGAGAGGGAGGCAACATGATCACCGAGTCTGAAGGCAGCTAAACCAGGTTCCCCTTGGCTCCAGTGCTCCTGCAACTGATCCCTGGGCCCATTTCCTCTCTTCTGCCTGCTCTGTCCAAGAGAAGCCTTTAACTAGTACTCGTCTATTCCTAGGACAATAATAATTGCTCCTCCTAACCACCAGCCCAGAGATGCCTCATTATCTTAAAACTCTATCATGCTTTCAACCCCTTGCAGCTGGCTGCTGTCAGAACAGTTTTAAATGAAGTGTTTCCCACTTACTTTTTGCCTACATGGTTTAACAGGGACTCTCCCCACTGCAACCTGGAGGCGGGAGTAGGCACTGTAAGCAGAGGAGGGAGATGGTGCCTCACACTGCCCAGTGCCTCCCTGGCCTCTGTCTTCTTTGGTAGCCCGAGGCTCCTGAAACAAGTGGTCCTTCCCACATGGCTCTGCACCTTCTCTACTGCCCCATGCTGCAGGTTTGCTAGAAATGTTTGCTGCATGAGCATTAAAGTCTCACATTTAATATGTGATTCAGGTCCCTTGAAGTCTGAGCAGCACACCCAGTCTGCAGGAAAGGGGATTAGAAAAAAAAATACACCTCAAAGACATTTGTAATTTATACCAGTCTTTCCTAGAAACATTGAAATTTTTCTTTCCCTCTCCCTCTCTTTTGAGGCAGGATCATTCTAAATTGAACTTGCAGTCCTCCTGCCTCAGCCTCTTGGAGTCCTGGCATTACAGAGTGTATGCTACCATGCCCAGCGAACATGAGATTTTTCTTGTGGAAGTGAACTCTTAGCCATGAGGCCAACTGTGAGCAGCTTCCCAGCCCTCAAAACATGATCAAAGGAAAAATGATTGGAAGGGGACCGGGATAAGCTGTGGGGCTGAGGTTCAGCCCTCTAACAGCCATCCTACCTGGGCTAGGACCAGGACTCTGCTGCTTATCGGGCAGGTCAAGTTCCTTAACTCTCCTGTGACTCAGTCTCCCCATTGTGAAACAGGAATGGTGGAAGTAGCCCCCAGCCCACATCTATTTAGTTCATTCATCCAGCTAACATTATAGAGCACTTAGTGTGCAAGCTTGGTTAGGGAAGAATAATACAAAATGCAACAGAGAAAGTCCCTAGGTGTCAGAGGTCTTCAGGTGACAACGGTGCATGGTGTTGGAGGACAGCCCGGAAGTCAGGATGGCTGGGAGAAGAAGCAAAGGCGAGAGTGTCTGCTGTCAGACTCGGGCTTTGACTCTGAGTGCCACACGACGCCACGGGAGAGTCTTGAGCAGATGTGAGCATCTTAATGGAATCTGTCACTGCTGTTGACTATAGACTGTAGGACAAGAGTGGGGACAGGTGACCTCGGTAGGAGACTCCTGGAATAATCAAGGCAAGAGGCACTGGAGGCTTGAACCAAGGGTAGAAGTGAGGGACTGAAAAGTTGAAGCCAAGAGGGTTTGCTGATGAATTCACTGGAGATGGGGGCATGAGGGGCTCCAAGGTGATTCCAGGACCTGTGACATGAGCAGCTGGAAGAAGGGGATGCTTTTTGCTGAAGGTGGTGCAGAAGGGTAGGTTTGGGTCAGACATCTGAGTTTCGTTTCCATGCATCCACTTCAAGATCCCCCTGAAATGCTCACCTAGGATGGTAACATTTATGTGTGGAGTTTAGGGTGCTGTCCGGGCTAGAACCATAAATACTTAGGTCACACTCAGTTCATGCTTCTTACTCATTAATGCATTTTTTGTTGTTGTTTCTGAGTGAGGTCAACACAATTTTTAAGTCTCTTTGACCTCTAACATTCCAAATTCTAAGTGATTGAAACATTGGCATGCTCTTCTTAGCCAGTCTGTGTGGATAAGAAGGGGTTCAGGATGGGTTGTGATAAAGTTAATTGTTTTTTTAATGCCAAGAGCAACATACTTTCCCTGGTGTAGAGCTAGATTTCATCATTACTTGTGATGCAGCCCAAAAGTTCTCTCCAGAGCAGCTAAAAAAAAGTGGCCTTTTTCCCAGGTTTTTGTAACACGAGGTATAAAGGCTTCTGTTTGGGTTAGAATTAATGTCCTGTGTCTGATGTCCCAGCACTCTGACCTGGCCCACAGCTGGAGAAGCAAAGCCCAAGTCTAAAGCTTCACTGGACAACCCGAATTGGCTATGGCTTCCGTGGAGACTCTCAGGAACCAATAGGTTTTATGCTCCTATGTTCCTGCTTCCCAAGGTCAGCAGTTTTCCCTTTGACTGTTTAGGAAGAGTTGAGTCATATGGAAATGTGTTTGAAACTCTTCTTACTTCACCTTCAGGACAGTTTGGTTTTCCTCTTCATATCCTGTGGCATTCAGAGTTGTTCTGTGTCCTTGTGGGAGCAGAGAAACTTCATACCTACTCCTTGGGCACGACTGAGAAATCTTTACCTGTGGGTGGAGAATTGAGTTCATATAATATTTTTACTAAGTGGTTTATCAACACTTGAAATTATTTCTGAAGAGTAAATTGCAGATCCTCAAGTTTTAAAGCTTAGATCAAATTTTCTATATTCTAAATTATTTCTAAGTTATATTTACATACATGTTATATATGATATAATAAAGTATGTTATATTTACATATATGTTATATATGATATAATAAAATATATATTATATATACATATATAGAACCTGCCTGAATTTAAAGCAAGAGAACATAGGATTTTAACACCAAGACTTAATTGTAGAATGTGTGAATGTCATAGCTGAATCTCTGTCACTTAAATCCAGACTTGCAAGGGGAACTACTTTATCTGCTATTCATGTGAGCTTCGGGGGCTAACATGTGCACTCTGGGACAGTTGTCAGTGGTTCTTAAACTCACTTCTTTGCTTTAACATAAGTAGGCTTTGCTTTTATGTCTTTGGCACCCTTTACGTACAAAGAGACCCTAACACAATCATTGGCTTGGAATGGAGCTGCTATAAAAAGCAGAGCACTTTGCGTGATGATTATGCATTTGAAAGTAATAAATCCAATCTGAGGTAAGGTCATTTCTTCTACAGACATTGCAGATTTGGTGTGTACCCTCAGGGTCTTGTGAGGTGCTGCTGGTGGCCAGATTCTAGCAACAAGGAAAACATATTTCCTCTCTCGGTAGTCTTACAGTTTTTTAATTCTCTGGTGATACATGTTTGTTAAGTGTGGCTTAGTTTAGTTCATAGCGTTCAAAGATACTGCTGTTTCCTATTATACAGCAGAAGTACAAGTATAAGGACTTATTTCAGTGTTTAAATATTTACATGGTTAACTGTTTCCTAGAGTGACTAGTTAAAAGTAGGAAGAAAACACAAAACTGTAAAATGTACAAATAAAGCCATCATGTGTATTAATTAAAAAGTATTTTCAGCTTAAAATGGTACACGAGGACGATCATTTCATTTTAAATTCAGTCTGCCAAGGGCATGCTGTGGGGCCAGTACGTGGGGCCGCTGGTCTGGAAGTTGGATGCAGGGGGCAGCTGTGTCTTCTAGCCAGGAAGAGATGGGAAGGTGGAGGTGATTAACTGGTGTGAGAGTGGGGAAGAAGCAGCCGGGGAATGTTAACATTGTTAACTGTGTTGTGCAACTACAATGCGAAAAGGGGGTTTCTGTCCAAGTTTGAATTTTTTCATTTGTGCCCAGGAGAATATATGCTTCCTGAGATGATTTTAAACTAGGTTTTCTAGGTAAAAATTGTGTATCCATTTACTTGCTTATTACTGGGGAACTCATGACTTTGGGAGCAGTTTTAGTTCAATTCTCAATAACTTCTGTCTTCCGTATTGTAAAACCTCCTGAATTGTAGTCATATTTATTTTCAATAGTATCTTGTTGACCATTTGGATATATTGAATTTCCTTATATGGACCAGTGTCCAAACTATAGAGCTGATCTGACCAAACTCCTTAATATTTGTTATTACTGCAAAGTCCAGAGAAGTAAGTGTCGTGTCCAAATCCTCCATGAACAATAAAAATATCTCCCACGTGGAAGAGGTACAGTCTTCGAAACCATCCTTGCAAATCACTGCATGTTTAATAAACCTGGAGATTTTTCATCCCTTTTCATATCCTGTAGTGTTGGTACCTTCTGCTTGACCCCAAAAGCTCCGGTTGTTGGATCTCAAAGTGCTTCTGTTCTCTCTAGAGGCTGATCAGCTGCCTGGAGGATGAGAAGGAGGCCCTCACCTTGGCCATGGCCGAGCGGCTGCGGGATTATCAGGAGCTTGTGCAGGTGAAGACGGGCCTCAGCCTGGAGGTGGCAACCTATAGGTAAGGACACTGTGCCCTGTCCACCTTGAGGACACCGATGGTGTAAATTCCCTGGAGCCATTGAGACGTCCTTGTGGCTTTGTGACAAGCAGAGCGGCCCTTGGCATGGCCAGGTGAGGAGTCCAAGGCCCAAGGGAGAGGACCAGGGACTTGCTTGGATCACTGGGAAGGTGACAGCTGAGCCTTGCACTCTTGGTTAGTGTTGCTGTGTCGCGGTCAGTGTTTAGGAGCCTTGCACACGTCAGTGTGGTGGATTAGATACACCGTTTACAGAGGAGCAAACTTAGAGAAGTTACGGAGCTAGAAAACAAAGGGCCAGGATTTAGACCCAGGAGGCCTGAGTCCGTCTGCCTGTTGTGCTGTTGCTTCAAATCTCAGGGCACTGAAGCCCCATCCCTCCCTCTCCACATGTGTTTGACCTTGAAACAGTGCATCTGTGCCATCGGCTTAGCATAGAACTCTTGGGCACCTGAATTTGTTTATCAAAATGTTGACTTGAATTCAACCTATGCAGCCCAGATGGAAAGGTCACAGAGCACCCAAAGGGGTTGCGTGCTGAGCAGACACAGGATTCGGGGATCCCAAGCAGAACTGCTATCTCTCATTGATGTGGCCCCTCCTTGCCCCCAGTTGGTCATTGGTCTTTGATTGAGGGGATGCCCCTTACTTCCTAGCAGCTTTCATTCTTAGCAAGGCTGCTACCACCACAGGCCCAGGTGTCTTCTTGCAAGCATAACAATGGAATTCAGCCTTATGGAGCTCATGCTGCCTGCCAGACCTGGTGCTAAGTACTTAGCAGCTGGTCTCTGCTCTGGGTCACTCTGAAGTGACCTTGTACAGAAGAGAGAGAGGCTTGGCATGCAGGCTACAGGCTGGTGAGGGCCAGAGCCAGCCAGACCTGACCCAGACCTGTACCAAACCATGTGAAGCAGACACGATGCCTGCCTCACTCTCAGGATGGTGATAAGCACAAATTGATTACAGGTGTCAATGAGCTTAAGCAACTGTCCTGGCAGAAGGGTAGAAGGCATAGTTGTTAATGCCATGTTTCAGTGGCGTCATCCTTAACAGATGATGGAGTTAAGCCTGGAGAGGATCAGGAGGGGACTCTGGTGGGAGGTGGAACAAGTACAAGGTCCAGGTCTAGTTCATCGCACCTTGCAGGCTGCCCTTGCAGTCTTTGGTCATCATTCTTTGCTTTCAAAGTATCCATCCAAGTGGCCTGGGTTGCTTTGATGTCCATTAAAAGACAGAGTATCTGGAAGTGTATGCTGGTAGGCCACACTGCAGCCTTCGGCCTGCCTCACTGTGTTTGTTTTCTGGAAGACTTATGCTAGCCTAGCCTTCACCCTGGCCCTCGTTTCCATCTGTGAAGAGGGACCAAGCTATCGGGCAGCCCTCACCCTGTGCCCAAGGAGACTGCTGGGGGTGAGTTCTTCCCATAGGCTGAATTGAGGGGTGGTCCTGGAGCTACACCTTGATCCCTCCCACTGAGAGCCATGCTGTGGCTGAGTTCTGCAGCCGGGAACCAGGCTCAGGGCTCAGAGTGAGGAGAGAAGAGGCACTGCCTGCTGTCCTCCCCTGAGGTCCTTCTGTTGCACACTTGGAAATCTCAGGAAGAATTCCAGATTGATTGGTTCCATGTTCACATACATACTGTGTAAGATGATGCAAACTTTGCTGATGAGGAATGAGTCAAAACAGGTGTTATAAGGGGGAAAGAAAACACATCAGAATTTTTTTTCAGTGTAGTGACAGAAACCCTTCCCAGACTGGCTTAAATTCAAAAAGGAATTCATTACTCATATAACTGAAAAAGCCCTGAGTTTCAGGCACGGTGGGTGTAGGGCTGGATGAGGTCAATAGCGATCTGCCTCTGCCTCCCCTAGGCTTGTTCTTCTGGACTCCTGAAAGGTTGGGCCCCACGGAGCTCTAAGCTTAAGATCACTCAACTTGGGGCTCACAGTTCTAACATGGTCCCTGGGCCCCCGGTCTGGCTCTGTGCCCCAGCCTGGACAGGGTGGTGAAATGCCCTGGAGTCAACAAGGTCAGCCTCTCTGAGTCATGTAGACTGGGACTGGTGTGGCAGGGGGCCCACAGCAGGCACCATGCTAGGACAGATGCCAGGAAGTCCCCAGGAACTGCCTTCTGGGCCTGTGTTAGGTAACACTCAGTGTCAGGGGAATCTTTCTCCTACAGAGGTGGTTAGATTTTCCCATTACCTTTTTTAAAAAGTTCTCTGGGTTGCAATCAAGAGACTTTCGTCTTGTG
>RJWT010047437.1:0-11302 GCA_004365215.1 Cuniculus paca | reverse complement strand
GCACCATTATTAACAGAGCCAAAGACAAAAACTACACGATGATCTCAGTAGACCCAGGAGAAGCATTTGATAAAGTCTAGCAACCATTCATGATAAAAACCCTACAGAAAATTGGAATAGATGATCTTTACCAGAATCTGATAAAAGCCATCTATGACAAACCAACAGCCAACATCATACTAAATGTATAAAACCTGAAAACTTTCTTTCTAAAATCAGTAACAAGACAAGGATGTCCACTGTCTCCACTCTCATTCAACAGAGTACTGAAAATTTTAGCCAAAGCAATTAGACAAGAGAAAGAAAGAAAAGGAATCAGGATAGGAAAGGAAGAAGTTGAATTATCATTATTGGCAAATGACATGATGGTCTACACAGAAGACCCCAAAAACTCCACTAAAAAACTTCCAGATTCAATAAGTAAATTCAGTAATGTAGCTGGATACGAAGTCAACACTCAAAAATCAATAGTATTCCTGTACACAAACAACAAACACACTGAGAGACAAGTTAAGGAAATAACACCTTCCACAGCAGTATTCAAAAAATGAAGTATCCAGGAATCAATTTACCAAAGGATGTAAAAGACCTCTACATTGAAAACTATAGTACTCTGAAAAGGAGATTGAAGAGGATCTCAGCAAATAGAAAGCTATCCCTTGCTCTTAGGAAGAACCAACAGTAAAAATGGCAACCAAAAGTGTAAAAGACAACCAAAAGTGTAGAGTTATGGTGTTTTCACTTAGCAAACTTTCCTTCTCCCTTCTATAGCCTTTCTCCATTTCTGCAGCTTTCAGTATTTGTTACTGGAGCACTGAGAGAGCACTAGGTCCCTTTCTGCATCACAAATATCATAATAGTAATTGCCATAATTTATATTTTTATATCATTATCATCATATGAAATAAGCCTCAGTGCGCTAAATGCCTCATATTAACTGTTCCCTTTGTTCTCCTTAACAACCCTATGAGGCAGGTGTAGCTACTATTCTCATTTCAGCAGTGAGGAAATTGGGACCGGGAGAGGTAAGGACCTTCCCAAGGTCATTGAATTTGGTGCTGGAGCCAGAATAGGAACTGTGTCACCTTGTTCTTAACCCTATGCCACAAGTATGACTTCACACAAAATTTTACACCCGTAAAGGTGTATAAAAGAAAACTGAGGTCCAAAGAGCTCTAAGTTCAAGAGCACCATGAAGCACGGTGACACAAAAGAGGAGAACACAGTTCTTCTGGTCCATGGATCCCTGCACCTGCCCTGAACTCTCCTAGCTTCATCTGATGTCCTCAACCACAGCACATGTGGTTCTGAAGATATCTGTACTCTGCAATGCATTTTCAAATATATGCTTACCTGCTTCAGGAGCTGGGTGCTCCCCTCTTCCTCGATGGCTCTTGGACTCTAAAGTAAACTTTTCCTCATTTCTGTTCTTCCCTGAGGAACTACTATCTGCAGAAAACAAAGGCAACATGTGTTAAAGACACATTAGAAACTTCAGCAAATAGAGATGGAAATACAGCCTTGTTTTTTTAAAGACGGACTTAGGGAAAGGACTTGCATGATTTATTTTTCAAATAAATACAGACCTATGTTTGATACTAAAACACTGGATGGCTGATGTGACCAGTTCGATAAAGCAGAGTATGTGGCTAGGTAACGCCACTGGACAGAGAAAGGGGAGAAACTCAGAACTGCCCTCTCTACCTCTGAAGAAAGGAGGAACCTCATCTGGGAAAGTCAAGGGGAATCGCTGGACATCAGGCCTGGGAAGCAGAAACAGTCAAGAAAAAGCTTTCTTTGAAAAATTAAGGATAAGCACAGCTAAAGCATGTAGACTTGCCACGGCACTTTCTCACTACAACCCTGCTGGTCAGGTATTAATAGCTCAATTTTCCCTGTTAGGCGTGGGCTCAGGTTACTGCCCAGCTTCACACAAGGAGTTAAGAGTCACAGTGCAGAGATTCAAGGTCAGGTACATCTGGCTGCCTGTTGGTGGAAATCAGAACTTCTGGTTTAATGATGTATTACTTAATTCTTCTAATCAGTTATTATACGATATTGAAGGAAAATATCAAGAAAAAGGAAACTTAGAATTTTGACCCTAAGGTTCTGATGAGCCAAGGGTGTGACTTTCTGTCACTTCCCATCCAGTAATTTGTAGCATTTGTGTGCTTATTCCAGTGACAGCAGAATACCGAATGAGTTGCTGGAGTTACTCTCATGCGGTACTGTGATTGCAAGTCGATTTCTGCATGTTACAATTACTTCATGGGAATAAATTAGACATGATCTTCGCACATGAAGAATTTTATTGAAAAACAAAACTTTAAAGCTTCTTTACTTATGTGGCTTCAGCAGAAATATTCATAACTTCTACCATTAAAATAAGACAAATTAAAGGTGGTATATAAAAGAGACAAACATGATCTGCCTAGCAACTGTGCACACAAAACCAAGGTTACATAACTAATCAATGGTAGACCAGTTTTCAAACATTATCACTCCTACACATCCAATCATCAGCTCTAACCTGGGTGGTAAATCAGAACAAAACAATTATCACTCTTGCTTTGCAAATGATTCTTTTTGTAATGAATCTCTGAGAAGAGTTCATGTCTTATGAAATTAGTTTTTCTCTTTTTTGGATGACGTAGGTACTATGTTCACCTAACACATTTACTGAAAGAGTTGGTAGCTGGGCAGAATTGTTTAAATTTCATTTTTGGTCACCATAGAACATGTTCTGGAAGAAGTTAGGAAGGCCAGCAGAGAAAAGGCCACTTCTTGGAATGCTCTTCAGCTTCCTTTGGTCACCTGGGATTTTGCTGTTCAGTGCTGGACCACATTGCGAGTTTGTAAAGTAGGTAAGAGGGAACTCTCTATAGGAGCTGTCCCGTATTACAGGAGGCTGAGATCCCTGCTGGCTGGACACCTTGGCCTGCATGTCTGTGTACAATGGAAATGTTATTTTGGCCTCATTATAACCATAAAAGTGCTCATGACATCTCTTTGTTCATTTTTATACTCAGGAGTAGGAAGCTTTTGAAAGCCTTCGCAACTTGTCTAAAACTCATTAAAAAGTATTCTAAAATTCATTCTGCCAATCTTTTCTCCACTGGTGAAGGCAGAATAATAAAAATACCGCTATTACTGAATATATTTATACTTGCCTATAGAGTGTTTAAATATTACCAAATGCCCCTCCCCCGGGGGGGCGATATTTCACCAATTTCTCAATAAAATGAGCCATGTCATTTTGTTGAAAAGCATGTAGATCCTTGTGAGGAGAGGAAAAAACAAATAAAAAAACAGACAAAAAAGAGCCAAGGAAATTGGGATTTTAAAATTGTACTTTAAAAAAAATAAAATAAGAGCCGGGCATGGTGGCTCATGCCTGTAATCCCAGCACTCAGGAGGCTGAGACAGGCGGATCGTTGTGAGTTCGAGACCAGCCTGGGCTACAAAGTGAGCTCAAGGCCAGCCTGAATGGCCTAGTGAGATCCTGTCTCAAAAACAGGGCTGGGGATCTAGCTCAGCGGTCTAAGCGCCTGCCCGGCAAGCGTAAGGTCGTGAGTTCAATCCCCGGTGCCAGAAAAAAAATAAATAAATAAAATTGTACTTTAAAAACTCTGCAACCCTCTCCCCTTCAAAAAAGCAAAACAAAACAAAACGAAACAACCCCCTGCAGCTTCAGGACACAAAAGTTACTCAAGCTTTTTTCCCCTTCAGGAAACTCACTTAAAAAATTTCTAAAGGTCTTAAAAAGCCTTAAAAATTGAGCCCTGGACCTGTCTTTTTTTTTGAGGCACCGGGGATTGAACTCATGACCTCACACTCACCAGGCAGGAGCTTAGGCCACTGAGCTAGACACCCAGCCCTTGTCTTTTTGAGACAGGGTCTCACTATGCCGTTCAGGCTGGCCTTGAGCTCACTTTGTAGCCCAGGCTGGTCTTGAACTCATGACAATCCTCCTGTCTCAGCCTCCTGAGTGCTGGAATTACAGGCGTGTGCCAACATGCCCAGCTTGGACTTGTCTTTTTCACCTGTTAATTGTGCTTCCTCCAACCTCAAAAAAGCAAGATTTGAAGGCAGCATGTCTCAACCTTGAACACATGTAAATAAATGGCTTGCATTCTGTCAGATGGGTAACTGACAGACAGTAGAAATATACATCCTAGATCAAGCGTCTTGAATACATCCTAAGACCCCATAAATATGCCCAGCTCCAGCTCATAAGGACCCCCTCTCTCTTTAGGGCCCACACACTACTTCTGTGAATGTGTACTTCTGAATTTCTGCTTAATGAAACCCTTCCCATGCTTCTTACTGACTAGACCTGAAAATTCTTTTTCCATGGAGTCAGTAAACCTCGAAACATTCCATGTTTAGGGTGGGTAAAATTCCTCATCTCAGCTTTGGAAACTTCTCAGACCCAGTCAGTGAAATGCAGGCTTTATCAACATGTGGGTCAGAGGTTTCAAAGCAGAATTAACTATACAAACCACAGTTAATGTAGCCTCCATTACAAAACCTTCAGCCTGAAGTCCTGTAGAAGTTAGAGGGTGGGTGCCTTTTCCAAGACCACCAGAAGAATGGGTATGCTGATTGCAGTTGCTAAAGTGACATTTTCCAAAGTAGGATGAGGAAAGAGGACCTATTCTCCTTAAAATAATTTCATGGAAATAACCATCTGAAGATTTTCCTTCATGATAAGTAAATGTCCTTACACTTGATCTTCCAATCTGATTCCTGCGGAAGATAAGCTTTACGGCTGTGCTGTGATCTTAGAGTTTCCAAATGGGTCTTCCGTAAGAAAAGAAATACCGTGACATGATGAAAAGATGAAAAAGGAAGAATCCAGGGCATGCAAAAGAACTCTTTTAAATCTTAGGTCTGCAGTATAGTTCAGTGTTACAGGAGTTGCTTAGTTTGTGTGAGGCCTTGAGTTTCAGTCCTAGCATAAAAAAAAAAATCCTGTACTACTCAGCCATAAAGAAGGATAAAATCGAGGCTTTTATAGGTTGATGGATACAAGACCATAATCATAAGTGCAACAAATCAGATTCGCATTCATACTGTCTCCCTAGTGTGAGAAGCTGAAAGAAAGAGAAAAAAAATATATATATACATATAAAAGATAGTTAAGATAGTTACACTGCTAATTTCTCTTAGTTCATTGAAAAGAAAGGTTTGTACTAATATTGTTTGGATAATTAAATGCCGATATCTTGTACTCTGGGTAATTAATTTAAAGATAACAATAGGTAATGTCTTAACCATTGTTACCTTCTAATTATCTTGTTTTGAAATTTTGTTATTTTTCTCTTTAAAAGAAAAAAAGAAAAAAAAATCCTTAAATAAAATACTTTCTATAACAACACAAAGATCAAAGTAGCTCATTCTAGTTACTTTTGGAGATAAGGTAAGCAGAGAGGTTTAGGCATATTTAGCCAAGGAACCCACAAAAAGCACAAAGAACTCCAGGCCTCTGAACAGAAATCACATATCCTCCCAGGTCTGCACTTCACTTATTTAAAGAATTCGGCTGATGGGCTAAGCTAGACGTGTGTTCTAAAGTTGCCGAAAAACACATCCCATGTGAATGTGAATACAATGCTCCTTTTCTGGCACTCTGTGGGGCTGGAGACCAGATTTCTTTCCTCTGGCTGGCTGGACACAATAGGATAGCCGTGTTAATGAACGACTTGGCCCACACAGAGAACAGGCCCCACAGCTGCAAGCATATCCCACAACAATCCAGCCACTGTGCCTTAGGTGCCCGGCAAACTCAGCCACACTGGGGCTCTGTGTTCCTCCCAGTCTGGGGCTCTGGGTGTCCTGGGTGTTGACTTGCATAACCAAATGTTTATATGTGGTCTTTATCTTATCCCGAGTAATGTTCTTGAAGTAAATTCCCGAGAGTGGAATAAACGGATCAAGGCATTCACAGTTTAAGGGTTCAGTAACCACTTCATAGAAGATCATGGTGAGTTTATTCCCACTAGAAGTGCATGAGATTTGTTTTTTCCTACCCCGAGAAGCATTATAATAATTTTTTATCTTTTTCAATGTGATTGATAGATGAGAAACTACATTCCTTACTTTTTATACTACATAATTAGCACTGGTCTTAGTATCTCATGCACATGTTTGTGGTGAGCCAGGTCTTATTTCTCTTTACTATGGGCCTTTGGGGAAGGAGGTAGTAGAAAACTTCACTTGTCCATCACTTGGACTAACTGATGATCCTTTTAAAACTCAGGCAGATGTCACAAACAAGAATGCATTTTTAAATCCATTTCTATTATACCAGGTCTTTAACTCACAAGAAATTGTGGGCCAGGGACATTAGGATAGGGAGGGGTTGGGAAGACAGCTACTGTCAGGGATGGCTTGTGTCTAGAAGTCTCTCCAAAGCCTCATGCAGTCATAGGTGGGGCTTTTTCAGAGGTCACTGAATCTAGAGTATGTGGTTGATTTGTGGAACAATGCCGGGATTAAGGGTGGATGATTACCAAATCAGTCCACTGACTGGATTGGCACTGGTCTAATCCTGGTAGATTTGATACAATATAAGGGACAAAAACAGGATTGTGTGTCCCTTGTTGCTTTTGCTACCTTTTGGTCACCATAAACTGTTCTCCTCTACCTTGAAGCCAGTCAATTATGGACTGAAACCTCCACAAACTGTGAGCTAAGTACACCTTTTCTCCTTTAACTTTGGGTGTTAGGTATTTTGTCTCAATGAGAAAAAAGTAACTAAGACATGATCTAAACAGAAAATAGTGTTAGAAGGGTTCTTTTTAACATTTTCAAAGTTCTGTTCTTTTTCTCCCATCTTCTTCACTTCTGCATTTAAAAATTGTATTTTTGATGAATATTTACACCTAAGTGATAAAAATAAAAGTTTTATAAAAAAAATATTATCCTGGTCTCATTAAAAATGAGTAAATATTTGTGTATGTGTACAAATGATGGTAACCAGAAGAAAGTATGATAAACATATTAGTGAAGAGCTTTGTCAACAGCAAAAGAAACCACAAAAACTACATAAACACCTGGAAATTAAATAACACCCTCCTGAACAAGCAACCAGATGAAATTAAAGAAGAAATTAAACAGTATTTACAATTAAATGATAATGCTGATACAACATACCAGAACTTACGGGACTTGATGAAAGCAGTCCTAAGAGGGAAATTTATAACAGCGAATTCTCACATCAGAAAAACAGAACAATGTGGGCCGCTGTGGGACCAGGACATCCAGAGCCAAGCTCTCCCTGTGAGTCAGGGTCAGCAGGGACTTTGGGGAGGGAGAACTAGAACTGTCCTGCTGAAAACAGGGCCAAGGAAACAGGGCTAAGTGCAGGCCACTGTGGGACCAGGGCATTGAGAGCCAAGCCTCTCCCCGTGAGTCAGCGTCTGAAACAGCCCCATGCACTGGCCGCTGCCTGGACCGGGACCTCCAGAGCCAAACCTCTCCCCGTGGGCCCCCGCTGGCAGGGGGACAGTTAGATCCCAGCTCCTTCAGGCTTGTGGGCTGGCAAGCAAAAGTGTCAACCCCCTCCCCCAAGAGATTGGCAGATCCAGAGAAACACAGGCTCTAGTGATAGTTATTAAGGTGAAATGCAATTGAAATCCTGTGGTGCTTTGGTGTTTCACTGACCTTGCAGGTCTAGGGCCAGTGGTTTGAGCATCTGTTCAGAAGATAGCAGTATGCAGCATGGCATCTAGGGGGGGTCTCCTTCTGAGGGTGGTAGCCATTGTTGATTCCCTAGAGTCTCGTTCTGAAGTCCTATGTTGTTTACTGTTTTGTTGGGTTGGCTTTTATTCTCTTTTGTTTTGTTTATGTTACACTCAGTGACAATAGCAGTTATTTCAATGATCGTAAGATATATATGGTAGCCGTTTTGAATTTACTGCTGTTTTGTTCTGTAGTCTTTTATTGTATCCATTGTTTTGTTTTTACTGTTTTTATTCTATTTTGTTCTTTTTGATTTTTACTCTGTCTGAAAGTATCTGCAGCTATTTTGAAGACAACAAAAGGCGATATGGTAACTACTGCTGATTTTTTAATGTTGTAAAGTCCTGTATCACCTACTCTGGTTTGTTCTGATTGGTTTTATTCTGTTTTATTTTCCTTTGTTGTATCCTCTTTAAAATAAAAAAAGAAAAAGAAAAACAGAACAAGCTCAAATAAACAATCTAATGTTGAACCTCATACTTCTAGAAAAAGAAAAACAAATCAAACCCAAAGCTGGTATGGGGGAGGGAATTACAAAGATATGTGCAGAAATTCATGCAATTGAGAATAAGAAAATAATACAAAGAATCAGTGAATTGAAGAGTTAGTTCTTTCAAAGGTTAAATAAAATTGATAAACTCATATCAAAAAGAGGAAAGAAAAGACTCAAATTTATTCAATTAGGAATGAAAAGGGTGAAATCACAATGGATCCTGTGAAAATTCAGAAGATCATCAGTAACTACTCCAAGAACCTGTACTCTAATAAGATGGAGAACACAGAAGAAATGGACAGATTCCTAGATACATGTGAACTACCAAAGCTGACTCAAGGAGATATAAAAATTCTAAATAAACCAATGTCAGTCAATGAAATTGATAATGTAATTAAAAACTTACCAACAAAGAAACGCCCAGGTGCTGATGGATTCACTGCTGAATTCTACAGAAATTTAGACAAGATTTAATACCACTACTTCTCAAACTCTTTAATGAAATTGAAAGGGAAGCAAAGCTCCCAAACTCATTCCTGGAAGCAAGCAGTGCCCTGATAACAAAACCAGAGAAAGACCCAACCAAAAAAGACAACTACAGGCCAATCTCCCTAGTGAACACAGACACAAAAATCCTCAAAGAGAATGTAGCAAATCATCAAGAAGATCATACACCAGGATCAAGTAGGATTCATCCCAGGGATGCAGGGATGGATTGACATATGCAAATCAGTAAATGTGATACACCATTATCAATGGAGCCAAAGACAAAAACTACACGATCATCTCAGTAGACCCAGAAGAAGCATTTGAAAAAGTCCAGCACCCATTCATGATAAAATCCCTACAGAAAATTGGAATAGATGATCTTTATCTCAATCTGATAAAAGCCATCTATGACAAACCAACAGCCAACATCACATTAAGTGGTCAAAAACTGAAAGCTTTCACTCTGAGATTAGGAAAAAGACAAGGATGTTCACTATCACCACCTATTTAATGCAGCTCTGGAAACACGAGCTAGAGCAATTGGATAAGAGAAAGAAATAAAAGGAATAGGGACAGGAAAGGAAGTAGTTAAATTATCATTATTTGCAGATGACATGATATTCTACATAGAAGACCCCAAAAACTCTACCAAAAGACTTCTAGATTTAACAAATGCATTCAATTGCATAGCTGGATACAAAGTCAATACTCAAAAATCAATAGCATTCCTGTACACAAATAACTAACATACTGAGAGAAAAATTAAGGAAACAAAACCTTTCACAATAGCATCCAAAAAATAAAATACTTAGGAATCAATCTAACAAAGGAAGTAAAAGATCTATACATTGAAAATTAAAGCACTCTGAAAAAGGAGATTGAAGAGGCTATCAGAAAATGGAAAGGTATTCTTTGCTCGTGAGTAAGAAGAACCAACACAGTAAAAATAGCCATTCTCCCCAAACTGTCATATAGATTCAATGCAATCCCAGTCAAAATACATTAGCGTACTTCACAAAACTAGACAAAACATTCCTACAATTCATTTGGAACCAGAAGAGACCCAGAATAGCAAAAACAATCCTAGGCAAGAAAGATAAGGCAGGGGCCATCACAGTCCCTGATTGTGATTAGAAGATCCAGAAACAACTCCAGACATGCTTAGCCACCTTTGTCAAAACAAAGGGGCCAAACACATTCACTGCAAGAAAGCTTTTTAAATAAACAGTGCGGGAAAAATTGGCTTTCCATGTGCCAAAGACTAAAACTAGATCCATGTCTTTCACCATGCACTAAGCTAAAATTCAAATGGATCAACGATCTAAACATTAAAACAGAAACATTAAATCTGCTGAAGAGAGAATAGGTAGAACTCTTGAAGATGTAGGTGTAGGCAAATATTTCATGAACAAAACCCCAATTGCACGGGAAATAATACAAAGAACCAACAACTGGAATCTCATCTTACTAAAAAGCTTTTGCACAGCAAAAGAAATCACCAACAGAATGAAAAGACAACCCCAGAGTGGGGAAAAATTTTAACCAGTTGTCTCTCAGACAAAGGCCTAATATCTAGAACATATAAAGAATTGAAAAAAAAATCAGAACTCCCCAAATTTACAGACCCAATCCAAAAATTACATTGAGATGAATACATACTTCTCAAAGAAATAAAAATGGCAAATAAATATATGAAAAAATGTTCAACATCACTGATAATTCGAGAAATGCAAATTAAAACAATGCTGAGATTCCATCTTACTCCAGAAAGAATGGTTATCATCAAGAAGTCAACTAATAACAAATGCTGGAAGGGCTGTGGGAGAAAAAGGAACCCTTTTGCACTGTTGGTGGGAGTGTAGACTGGTGCAACCACTGAGGAAATCAGTGTGGAAATTTCTCAAAAAAATTAGGATTAGAGGTTCCATTTGACCCAGCTATTCCTCTTCTGGGTATCCTCCTGGAAAAATTTAAAATCATCATACCACAGTGATATATGTACACTCACATTTGTAGTAGCATAGTTTATAATTGCTAAATTTTGGAAACCACCCAAATGCCCATTCACAGAGGAATGAATAAAAAAGATGTGGCTTTTTTATACTATGGAGTACTACTCAACCATAAAGAAGGATAAACCTGAGACATATCCAGGTGAATGGATGCACCTTAAGACCATCCACTTTTTTTTTTTTGTAATGGGGATTGAACTCATGACCTCACGCTGGCCAGGCAGGCGCTTGTGCTGCGGAGCTATACACCTGGCAAGACCATCCTCTTAAGTGAAGTAAATCAGTTACATATGTATAAATATCGCATTGTTTCTCTGGTATGAGAAACCAAAAGTGTAAATAAGGACCAAATTGTATAATAGATATTGTGAAATAGGAAGAAATGGTTCTAAAGAAAGGGGAACAAAGGAAGGAAGGCTAAAGAAAAAAAAACAATAAAAGAAGGATAACATGGGAACAAAGCATTGTAAATAAGGAGAAAAGGAAGGGTTGAAGGGAGGAGGGGGAGTTGGGAAAAAAAAGAGGAATCAAGTTATATCATATACAGGTACAAATTCTTTAC
>RJWT010047436.1:0-11308 GCA_004365215.1 Cuniculus paca | reverse complement strand
TTGATTTTACTTATGCCTGATGGTTTGGGCAGTTATTTTGAAGATAACAAGAGACATTATGGTAGCCGTTATTGATTCCCTTTTACCTTGTTCCCCCCCGCCCCCAGCACCAGGGATTGAACTCATGACCTTGCGCTTGCAAGGCAGGTGCTTAGGCCACTGAGCTAAATCCCCAGCCCTTGTCTTTTTGAGATAGGGTCTCACTATGCCATTCAGACTGGCCTTGAGCTCACTTTGTAGCCCAGGCTGGTCTCGAACTCACAACAATCCACCTGTCTCAGCTTCCCGAGTGCTGGGATTACAGGCATGTGGCACCAGACCCAGCCTTTTACCTTGTTTAGAAGTCATGTACCATGTTCATTGTTTTGTTGTGATTGACTATTTTGTTTTATTTTGTTTGGTTATATTCTCTTCAAAAGAAAAGAAAAGAAAATGTTACAGGCATTTTTTAAAACTGAAGATAATATACCTTAAAGACCAATTTCAATAAACATTGTTCGTAGAATAAAACTTCAAATCCAGAATCACGGCATATTGGATTTCATTGGCTTTTTTTTTTCATAGTTTACATTTTTTTAATGCTTAGGTGTTTTATTTTTGTTTTTTTGAGACAGTTTCCTCTGTATCTGAATTATCCATAAATCTCACTATGTAACCCAGGAGAATCCAACTTGCAGTGATCCTCCTGCCTCAGTCTCCCAAGTGTTGGATTACAGGAATGTGCTTCCATACTAGGTTTTAGTCCTTAGTTTTTTTGTTTTGTTTTCTTTCTTTTGTGTGTGTGTGTGTGTGTGTGCGCACGTGTACACACATGCGCATGCATATGTGACACAGGATTAAACTGGAGGTCTTCATACTGAACTACATCTACAACCCTTTTTGTTTTCTTATTTTGAAACTGAGTCTTTTTAAGTCACTACATTGCCCAGTTTTGGGCCAAACTTGGGATCCTCTTGCCTCAGCCATCTAGGTGTGCCATTACCATGTCTAGCTAGTCTTTAGCTTTATATTTAAAGTTGATTATTATTTGGTCACATATTAAGTGTGTATCTTCTTATTTCAACAGTGTTTGTGTCTGTGTTTTTTTTGTTTTGTTTTGTTTTGTTTCCCATCAGGTGTTCTTCCCCTGGGCTTACCTTCATTAAAGTCCATAACATGAATTGTAGTGGTCTGTTGACTTGTCTCTGTGCCCCTTCAGAGGTCATGTGATTCATCATCCTAGTATCTGGAAGGTGCCAGTAAATGTTTATTGGATGGCTAAATAACAAAATTGTTTCTTAATTAATATTGCCACTTCTCATCTTTTAGATAAGCCTCTGGTAGAAAACTTAATTTTAGCTAATGTACAATAATTAGAAAAATTCAAAGTACCTCAGTGTTTTTTCTGAATAGAACATTACCATTCTGGTATATCATAAATTGATTTTTAGAATAGGCTTAACTCAGGAATAATGGCACACTCCTAAAATAGCAGCATTCTGGGAGACTAAGGCATGCCGGAGGAGCATAAGTTCAAGCCTAGCCTGAGCATATTAGTGACTTAGTGAGACCCTGTCTCAGAAATAGAAAAAGGGTTGAGAATATATCTTAGTATGAAGGAAGGCCTGGGTTTAATGTCCAGTACCACATACACACACACACACACAAACCCAAAACCTTTATTTTGTTTTAGAATAAAAAAAGCCAGATGTGTGGTGGTGCATGCATGTAATTCCAGCACTCAAGGGGCTGAGGTAGGAGGAGTGCTGCAAGTTGAAGCCAGCCCAGACTACATAGTGATTTCAAGACCAAGCTGAACTACATAACAAGACCCTGCCTCCAAAATCAAACAGAGAAATACAAACCTGCAGTAAATCAATGTACATTCACAGCATTCTGTAAGTTTATTATCACAATAAATGAGGCCGTCTGAACTGATGTTACATCATTCAGGTAATCTACTCTTACCATTCAGTTTGGAAGTTTTCTGTAGTTCTCGGTTCTAAATTCTTAAGTGATAATTTGATATTCAAGGTATTAATTCTAAGATGCATACTTTTCACTTTTATTGTCTTTGAAATTGAGATAGGCCTAGGTAACTTTGCCAGGCTCAGAATAGTTGTTGTCGCATGTGTGTACTGAAACTTATATATATTGTCATCGCTTTAGTGAGGCTGTATAGATTGTTAGTATTACACGTTTATTTACTGTTTAAATGTCATCCAAAAGATTACATTACTGGCATTTAACCAAAAGTTACTGAGTGTTCAGAACTGCACAAAAATTGGAGCAGAGCATAAATTGAATTTAGTGAAGCAAGTATTTGTTGTTAAAGATATGATACAATTCTACATTTACTTGCAAAGCAACAATCAAGTATTTTATGAACTACGCAAAATGCTTTATGACCAAACCTATCAAATCCCTTAGAATAAATCTAACTCTAAATAAGTTTAATTATACAAAAAAAATTTGAAATGTCAATTTAATTGGCAGCATTTTTCTTCATCATATATCAACAAATCATGTTCCTTATAATGAAATGTTGGATTCTATACCTCCCATTGTATTTTATATGTTCCATTTGATAAATAATCATGCATGTGTATAAAAGCAGAAGGCATTGCTTTCCTGATTTAATGATTCAAGTAGATAGCAATATTCCTTAGTCACATGTCTGAAGCCGAATATAAAGTATGTGCTGGAGAAGTTACTTAAGTACTTTACTTTTTGGCCTGTGCTTTTGTTCAGATCACATAGTCCTCCATGTGCTCAGTCTCATGGTTGTAAACTCTGGAAAAATAATTTTGTTCTTTTTTTTTATATTTTACTTAGTATAAAATGATATATTTATTAAAGTACATAAGTACTATCATGGTTGATAAGTCCTCACTTTTCAGGTGAAATTATTCCAGGTCTAGTGGTTCTTATTTCATAGAACTTTTAAAAGCATTTGTACATTTAAAACTGTTTGTTTGTTTTAGTACTGGAGATGCAAGCCAGGGGTTCCTTTGAGACAAAAATCTTGTTAAATTGCCTATGCTAGACTCAGTCTCATAGTTCCCTTGTCCCACTTCCCAAGTTGATGGATTACAAGAATACACCACAGTGCCTGGCATAAGTAGAATTTTTTTTTTTAATTTCTCAAAATAGAAATTCTGAAAAGTTTCTTAAACTCTTTGTTAATTTTTGAATAAACTAATCTGTAGAGGATCATGTACCTACATTTGTGGTTCTTTATGCAAGACAAGTGGAGGCAGAACCATAAATTATTTTTTTAAGATTATTTGGAATAATGCAAACCTAGAACAATAATGGTTAGCTGTTATTAGCAGGTAATTTAACTGGATCATTTTTACACATAAGTTGTGTGTGTGTATAATACACATACGTACATAAATAATTGGCAGTCCATATCCTAGGGTTCTCCGTTAAAGGATTCAACTAGTTACAGATATGTTTAGAAGAGTAAGATTACATCTGTACTGAATGTGTATAGCCCCCCTCATGGCATTCCTTAAGCAATACAGTATAATGACCATTGCATAGCATTTGTATTGTATTAGATATTATAAGTTACCTAAAGATGATTTATGGTATACAGAAGTGAAGGTTATATGTGACTACTAGATCATTTTATGTAATCTGTGGATTTTGGTATTTGAGTTTTGGGGTTTTGGAACCAGTTCCTCTCTGATACCAAGGGAGTATTATCATTTTTCTCTTGACATTCATAAGACTAGTGTATTGCTTAGCTCAAGCTACTACTTATTTTCTTCTTTCTTAGCATTTGCACAGTTGAGTAAATACCGTATAAGCAACTCATATATTCCATGTGATTTGATAGTGTGATCTTAGGGATGGAGTAGTGACTACAACCAATTATCAGAAAGTGCTTGCTTTTGCTTCACATATTTCTAAACAGTTTGGCTGTGAAGAATGCTGCTTTTCTATGGCAAATAAACAAAAAGAGCATGGTAGAAATGTGAGGCTGTCTCCCAACATTTCCCCCAGTACATATGTATGCTGTTTGTACACTGACCAGGTGACTTCTACTTAATTCTGGGCCAGCTTGTGCAATTGCTCTTTTATTTTTATTTCTACATATTTGCAGTATATACTGATTGCATTAATTGCAGGAAATTGGTACATGTACCTAACACACCTTAATTCTTTCTATGTCTCCCTTCCCTCTTCCTTTCTCTCCCTCACTCCATCTCTTGGTCCCTTTGCAGTTGCTCTTCTTGATGCAGTTCCACATATATTCTATGTGATAATAGGTTATCTGCTCAAGAAGTCTAGAGCAGAAGAGTGTAGTATATTTATCTGAGAAGATCTGATATTAGCTGTTTTAATAAAACATAATATGGAAGTATAAAATATGTATTTTACATATTGACTAGACATGTTGGAGTGATAGCCATTTAATGTGGGAGAAAATGTGACATACTATTCATAAGTTTGCTTCACATTCTTTCATTTTAAAATAAATTTCAAAATGAAGTAATATGCTAATGCATTATTATTTTTAAGTGTCCACTGCACAAGGCTCTTTCCCCCTCCTTTTAGGAATATCAAGGAATATTTTCAGTGAATTCTATAAAAATTAAGTTTTATGTTTTTAAAATCACATACAAGCTTTGTTTACATAAGTTTAGTGAATACTTGTTAAATTTAAATTGCTTTTGTTCTTATTTTTCTAGGATTCTGACTTTTTATGACATGTCATTATCTAGAGCAATAATGAACATTGGCCTGTTTTGGATTAGTTGATGACCTTCAGAAATGATCCAGTAATACCTGCAACAGAGAACCAGAATATACTCCATTTGGAGTGAATAGCTGAGGTTGTTGCTGAATGTTCAAGATGACAGATCCAATGATGGACTTTTTTGATGATGCCAATCTTTTTGGTGAGACCTTGGAAGGTTTGTCAGATGATGCATTTGTACAACCAGGACCTGTTTCACTAGTTGACGAGTTGAACTTGGGTGCAGAGTTTGAACCTTTGCACATAGACTCACTGAATCATGTTCAAGGTACTCCAACACATCAGAAGATGACTGATTTTGAACAGTTAAATCAATTTGATTCAATGAAGTTTCACCAAGTTAATCAATCTTTTGGTAGCCCAGCTGAACATGTGTTATCACCACACTCTCAATTTAATTGTTCTCCAATTCATCACCCCCAAAACCAGCCTAATGGTTTGTTTCCAGATGTAGCAGATGGCAGCCCAATGTGGGGCCATCAGACTGCTACTAACATTTCTAATCAAAATGGATCCCCTTTTCACCAAGGACATTCACACTCTATGCATCAAAGTAAAAGCTTTGTTGCACACCATGACTTTGCCTTATTTCAGGCCAATGAACAACAAACACAGTGTACTTCACTTCGCTCCCAACAGAACCGGAATAATCTTAACACAGGCCAAAATTCTCTATGCCAATCTAAAAATTTTATGGATGTTAATGTTTCTGGTCCACATAGAGTCAGTGTTAACCATCCACCACAAATTACTAATGCATCTACTTCACAACAGTCCCTTTCGATGCAATTTTCTCAAACATCAAGTCCTTCAGTACACTTTCTAAAGTGTAGCAGTCATCAGGAAGGAAATTTTAATGGACCTTCTCCAAATATGACTTCTTGTTCTGTCAGTAATTCACAGCAGTTTTCTTCACATTATTCCTTTTCCAGTAATCACATATCACCAAACAGTCTCCAGTCCTCTGCTGTTCTTACACCCAATCATACAAATCAGACTTTATCTGATTTTACTGGAAGTACTTCCTTTTCACCTCATAGGGGAATCAAGCAAGAATCCACTCAGCATATCCTGAACCCCAGTACATCATTGAATTCAAATAATTTTCAAATGTTGCATTCATCACATCCTCAGGGTAATTACAGCAATTCAAAATTATCTCCTGTGCACATGAACTTCCCAGATCCTGTTGACTCGGGAACTCAAATGGGCCACTTCAATGATCATGTAGAAACTAATGGCTTTTCATCTTTGGAAGAGAATTTACTTCATCAAGTGGAATCACAAACTGAGCCATTCACAGGACTTGACCCAGAGGACCTCCTTCAAGAGGGGCTTCTTCCCCAATTTGATGAGTCAACATTTGGACAAGATAATTCAAATCATGTTTTAGATCATGATCTTGATCGACACTTTACTTCACATCTTGTAGCACGGCCTTCTGATATGGCTCAAACTCAGTTGCAGTGTCAGGCGCGGAACTGGCATTCATCATTTTCTAATCATCAGCATTTACATGACAGAAATCGACTATGTTTACAGCGACAGGTATGTAGCTTTTTTTTGTTTTGTTTTTGGTGATTAGGTCAAGAATGGGCTTTTACTCATGAATTAATTTTATGTAAGGTCTTTTCAAGATTTCTTGAACTTGGAATTCTACTGAGTATACATATTTTGACATAGGTTTATCTTGCTTTGAAAGTCTTACTGAAAGTGATTCATTGATGTGCTCAAAGCAATAGATTAACTTTTGTATTTACAAAATTATTAAGGTCTTAAAATCTCTTGTAGCTTTAAATTAGAGGGGTTTTTTTTGTTTTGTTTTGTTTTGTTTGTACTGAGCATTGAATCCAGGAACACTTTACCACTGAGCTATATTCCCAGCCCTTTTTATTTTTTATTTTGAGACAAGATCTTACTAAGTTATCCAGGCTGGTCTTGAACTTTCTATCTTCCTGCCTCAGCCTTCAAAATGCTAAGATTACAAGTGTGTATCACCAAGCCTAGTTTATGACTACTTTTAACAGAAGGTTATTTTATTAAAAACAAGGAAAAACCTAAATGAGAGTAAAACAGACTAAGAAAACTTTATAGCAAATATGAGACACATAATGTTAATATCCTTACAAAAAGTTAATGTAAATTGATTAGCAAAATTTAAGCTCTCAGTTGCTAACAAGATTAATAAGCACTTAAGTTGAAATTCATAGAAGAGGAAAGGGGATTAACAAAACTAGGATAATATGTAAGCTTAATAATAAAAATATAATGAATATTTTCATTTCTACATATTTTAAACAACAAAAGAATTTTTTTTCAGTACCAGGGATTGAACGCACGACCTCACGCTTGCCAAGCAGGCGCTTACACTGCTGAGCTAAATCCCTGGCCCCTTAAACAAATTTTTAAAATGTTAATACGTTCTGGGCATGGTAGCATATGTCTGTAATTTGAGCACTCTGTGAGTCTAAGGCAGGAGAATCACAAGTTTGAGCTCATCTTGCACAACTTAGCAACTTAGTGATATCCTGTCTCAAAATACAAAAGCGCTAGAGATCATACAGGACAAGTGGAAATAACATAACTTGTTACTGTATCCCTATTAGATGGACTACAATAAGTATTAAAAATTCTTTGAAGACTAATACTGACAGTATTAATTACAAGAGGAAAATCATAATTCAGAATTAAAGTTACTGTAAAGTAGTTCAAAGTGCAGCCTCTGGTACCAGACCATGTGAGTCTAGGCCTCTCTTGCTAGCTGTGTGTTATGTAGTTTATTCATGTCTCTTTTTTTTCTCACTTTTAGTATATGAAATATGAATAGGGTCCATCAATAAGGCTTAAAACTTTTAACAGTCATAATGTAAAATTGCTCAGGACTGTGCTTAGTTTATAGTTACAAAAGAATAATAAATGTTTTTATAATTCCACTTTTTTGCAGTATTGGGAATTAAACCCAGGGTTGCTTTATCACTGAGCTATATCTCTAGTCCTTTTTAATTTTTTAAAACAGGATCCCACTGAGTTGCCTAGGTTGGCCTTGAACTTGTGATCCTCCAACCTCAGCCTCTGAGTAACACCAGTCCTTCCAACTTAATTATAGTTTTTTTCCCTATAGTAATGTGAAAATATGTGTATGAAAAAATACCAGAAAGAAATAAGTTGTTTAAGGGTAGTATAATTATACTTTTTTATATTAGTTTACTATAATTTTTGTCATTTATTACTTTTATAATAAAAAAGGTATTTCATGTAATAGTCTGTATGTCCCAAATCTTGTGGTTTTTGGTGTTTTGGGGTTTTTTTTGGCACTGGCAATCAAACTCAGGACCTTGTGCTTGCCAGGCAGGCACTGTGTCAAATCTTGTTGTTAAAGACATAAAATGCATTAATGCTGGGCATGGTGGCACACGCCTGTAATCCCGGCACTCCAGAGGCTGAGGCAGGAGGATTGCTGTGAGTTCAAGGCTGGCCTGGGCTACGTAGTCAGTTCTGAACCAGCCTGAACTATATAGTGAGACCCTGTCTCAAAAAAATCAATCAATAAAATGCTTTAACCCTTGGTTATCTGTGAGAAACAGTAGACATTGAAATATACTATGGTTCTTGAATATTGAAAACTAGTTTTTTATTTCAAAACCTTGAAGTATTTGAAGATCAAATTTTTATCTTTTCCACTGGATCTATATCAAATAATATTTCCAACACAGTTTTTGTAATGTCTAGACAGGTATAGAGATACTTAAAAGGCACCTGAGATACCCATCTCCCCTTCTTGTGATGCAAGTTGAATATTTTGACTTTGCTCCTTCTACTGGAGGAAAATCAAACATCTTACAGGCATCCTGCAAGAAAATCTTACTGGGTTTGAACTTAATTCATTTATCTACCTTGTATGTAGATTTCCAATAAGTCATATTAATCACTTTGCCCATTGTGTGTTTGAAGTTATGAACTATAAAATTCGTCAACTTTACTTCTTACCTTAATTTTGTTTTTCTAAGGCCAGTCATTCTTTTAATTCATCTCTCTTTTACTGTACTTTCATTATCATCATAGTCTTTGCAACAAGAGACATAGTAATGATAATGGTTTCTTTTTAAAGTTTAGTAGTATATAACTTTCTAACCTTAATTTTATATTACACTACCAAGAAAAAAAATTAAAACTCAAATTATTTGAAGCCTGGACACATTCCCAGGATTAGCCAGGCTATGTAAAAGTTGATGGCTTAATTCTTCCTGCTGTGTAAAGCAGATCTAGACCCTAGAAAGATGGGAATAGATTATAATCCTTTTTGAAAAGTATGCTGCAAAATGGAGGGCTTATTATAAGCCATGTTGTAAAGTAAAGAGGAGTGTAAGAGTAGAGGAGGGTCATTTTCTTTCAGGGAAAAACATTTCTGAAGAGTACCACTCCATAATTGTTTTCTCAAATGGTGTAAAATCTCAACATGAGCTTTAAAGTAGTGTCTCTGTGAGGGACTAGTAATTGCCTAGTAAAGGAAGGGAGTATCTTGACCATCTGCACACTGGGGGCTGGCAATGGAAAGTTTATTGTCCAGTGGCTATAGAAGTGAGCTGAAGTTTGATTGGTACTGAATTTTCTAAGAGATTTTTTTCTACAGACAGACTGCTCAGGTTCTTCTTACTTCACCAAAGAAATTGTTTTTAAAGGCACTTGGGAAGTTGTTCCTCCACCTCTCAGGTGGGAAAGCTCAGAGAATGGAGTCATCAGTACAGCCACCTTCTAGGCCATCATGAAATGCTAGAAGGTTGGATACCCTATAGTAGTAGACAGAGGCTGCAGTACCACTGGCCTGTCAAGACTGGAAGCATATGTCAGATTTTCTGGGATGGAAATGTTCATGAATCTTGGCAGCATAAAGGCCATCTCAGTGATATACCTAACCCACTGTGGTGGCCTTCACAAAGCCCTTCTCAATAGTAAGTGCATGGTGGGCACAACACTACTCAAGCCAAGTCCCAGAAATACTTCTGCTCTAAATACTTGTCCCACTGTACCACAATGATGGTAGAATGCCCAGGACACCAACCGTGGAGTGATAGATGAGCCTAGGCTCATCTAGGAAGCAGGAAGGAGTAATAGAACCAGGAGACAAAACTTCCTACAATCAGTAGAGCAATCCCAGGATGGTCCAATTTGGAAAAAGTCCTTGAAACTTTTCCTGAATGATGGTAGAAAGTGTGGAAGATCCAGAACCTGAGGCAGAACACTGCACCCCAACAGAGCATCCCCAAGCCACCTTCTCCTGTTGAGGGGCCATGAAGTACTTACATGGTCAAACATTACGAAACCAAATAGGGCCAGATGTTACTAGTTTCTGGGTCCATGCAAAAGATGCTGTTGAAGCAAGTCTAAAAGGGCATACGTAGGTGGTGTGTGACCATGTCCTTCAGCCAGTCAGGGAGCACATCATGCGGAATAACCTTACAGTGTCCTTAGATCTTATAAAGGAACTCTATAGCATGGCAGGGGTGCCTGCACCGGCACCACTTCTTCTACCCAACATACTAGGTGTGTTTGTTCTTCTTTGACTTTGCCCACATTGATGATTACTCACTTGCCTTTTTCTTCTAGCAGGGGTCCAAATTCAGCCAGTTGTACCATGCCAGTTTCCTTGTTACTGACAGGAGCTCCATTGCCCTTTGCTACAACAGATCCTTTGTGGAAGATCTCTGACTGGTACCTCAAAACCCTGTAAATACAGGTTGGGGAAAGGTGGGGTCTCACAGCCCCAGGGGCAGGGATCCTCCAGTGGTGGCAGACACAGAACCACTGGGAGGCAGGAGACAGTGAGGACCTAGCATCCCATGATTAGGTAGGATGCTATTTTGGAGACAGCCTGGATGCGACACAGTGGAAAGGTCTAGAAATGTTTACAGCCCAACAAGCTGGGTCCCTCCAGGGCTGCCTAGGTCAGCCTGAGTCTGTGTGTTCAGGCTCAGACCCTGTCCCTGGAAAGCCCCAGGGAAACTGAACACAGCTGAGGTCACCTGCTCCATCTCCTAGTACTGGAGGACTGTGACTGAGTGGCCCCAGTTAACATGATCTTGATCTTAGGTGCTCTCACATGCCGGAGGGGCACCTGTGTTTTGTTTTTTAACTCAGATTTTTCTGAAAATGTTTTCCTGGCTTTAAAGAGTAGTAAAGCGGGGTTGGGAATTTAAGTGCTGGCTAGCAGGCTCAATCCCTTAGCACAGAATAAAAACTCAGATTTTGAAGGAATGGTAATATAAAGTAGTCTTTACTGGTAGCTTATGGATACATGGTTATCTAATTTTTTTCCTTCTTCTTGAGACAAGGCCTTGCTGTATTCAGGCTGGCCTTAAACTTGCTATATAGACCAGGCTGGTCTTGAACCCATAGCCAGCCTCTTGCCTCAGTCTCCCAAGTGCTGGGATTACAGGCATATGCCACCATGCCCAGCATCTAAGAGATATTCTTTTCAGACACATCATAGGCAGCTTTTCAAAAATCAGCTTATTCTACACTGATAAATTAATAAAGTTTTAAATCTCTCCCTTTTTGCTT
>RJWT010047435.1:0-11308 GCA_004365215.1 Cuniculus paca | reverse complement strand
CTAGTTTGCTCATTTCTGGTTTTTTTTTTTTTTTTCTGTAGCATTCATGCTATAGCAAAGGTTTCTAGCTCTGGATATGAGCAGAATCACCTAGGGAACTCTCAAAAAAAAATGATGCTTTTTCACTCAGATAATCAAATTCAAATGTCAGCTACTGGAGCATATCTTTTTCAAAAGCTTACAATTCATTTTAATGTTGAGATTGGGGCAGTCTTTGAATATTTATGTGTCCATGTTTAAGAGCAGGAGTCTAAAGGATTGATTGTAAAACTCAGGCCCAGATGGATTAATTGATATTATTTTCAATGTTTAAAGAATAAATAATACCAATTTACACAAAATCTTTCAGAAATAAAGAATAGCCCCATTCAACTCACTCAGTATCACCCTGATAGAAAAATGATATAGAACAATTAAAAATACATACTTAGAAGAAGGCAAAATATATGCCATGCGTATATATTCATAACCCTATGAGTACAGACTCAAAGATTCTTAATTAAATACTAACAAATAAGTTCTAGGAATGCCAGGTTGACACAACAATGGAAAGTTAATGTGATTTGCTATAGTAACAAAATTAAATTATAAATATTTCCATAAATGTAGAAAAATTTTTGAAAAAATTCAGTATTCATTTATGCTAACACTTTTCATCAAATTAGAAATTTCTTCAATCTGGTAAAAACTGTATGTAAAAGACCCATAGCTACCATCATATTTATTTTGAAAGATTACTCCCTAAAATTGGAAACAAAGCAGAAAGGCAGACTCTTACCATGTATAGTCACCATTTTCCTGCAAGTTTCATATTTGCAGTAAGGTAATAAAGAAAATAAAAGACATAAAGACTGGAAAGGAAGTAAAGCTATCTCTATTCACATATGCCATAAATGATTATGTAGGCTATGTTAAGGAACCTGAAAACAGCTACTATCTACAATTGTTAAATTAATTTGGGGGAGGTCACAGGTCACATATAAGATCAATATACAAAAATCAGATTTTTATATTATATATTTTATATATTATATATAATATATATTTATTATTTATTATATAATTATATTATTTTTATTATTTATATATACAAAATAATATATACCATATATTATATATTATATTATATAATTATATAAAAACTAACTGCAAGTTTTTGGCAGGATAGTATGACTGTTTGATATTTAGTTTCATTATGGCATAGTTTGTTTAGTTGTTTCTCAGAACACCCAACATCAGTATTTTATATCTGTGTTCTTAGATTATTCCAGAAGAGTTTTCCAATCTTCAGCCTAGAGGTAAATGTTTGGCTTCCAGTGTACTGAAAGCTGGGCATTTCAGCATTCCATAAGCATATGATCACTTAATCCCCATTTTTGGCTCAAAGATTACACTCAAAACTATACTTGGTGTTGCCAGTACAAAGACTTTCCATTTACTCTATCCAGAAAATATATAGTCTTTTGCTAGAGCAAAGGAAGAGATTTCTCTTAGTGGCATGGGATGGTGGAAAGGTTCTGAGACTAATTTATTCTTTAGGCAGGAGAATAGGGTGTAGCAGACTGCCTGGGGAAGTAGATGTGACCTGTTCCTGACAAAAATTCCAGGACACAAGCACAGAATGGTTCCCAAACCTTTGAGACCTGACACCAGCCTGAGGAGTAACAAATACAAAAAAGGACAAATACAGAAAGGACAGTTCCTCCTTGCTGTATTCTTTGTAGTCTGCTCTCATCCTGTGGAGCGTGCCTATTTTCCCACTTTTACTTAGTCCGAACTCACTTTGCAAAGACTGTTTCTTTTCCTGTCTTTAATACATGTAAAACCTTGCTACCATTTGTGCTTGCCTTGACCAATTCTGTGCTCAGGACAGAAAGAACCTAGAAACAACCTCTAAAAGGAGACTCTAGCACCTCCAAACCAAGTAACATTCTTACAAATCTTCACCCTATCCTACTGCCAGTCTCTGAATCATCTTTGAGTCATCTGAGGATTTTATGGTAGATTAGCTTGGATCTCAGTGTTTTCTGATTCTAGCTCAAGATTCAGGTATGCTATACTGATTACTGCTCATTTCTTTTCTTTGTAACTTACAATCTATTGATGTCCTCTTATTTGTGTTTCCCCTACCTTTGTATTTCTTTTTAAAATGCCCCTTTCTCAATTGGGTCTTTCATTCTGGGAGGATGTTCGATTTTTTTGAGTTTTTTGTATATTCTAGATATTAATCTTCTGTCCAAGATGTAGCTTGTAAATATTTTTTAGCATCTGTAGGTTGTGTTTTCACTCTTGTTTCCTTCGCTGTACAGAAGCTTTTTAATTTGATATAATCCCATTTGTTTCTTGCTGTTGTTTGCAATTGTGCAATTGGCATTCTGTTCAGAAAATCTGTCTAGGCCTATGACATTAAGAGTTTCATCTAGCTTATCTCCCAGCAGGTTAAGTATTTGTTTTACTATTTAGATCTTTGAGCCATTTTAGTTTTGTTTTAGTGCGTGGAGAGAGATACGGGTTGGTTTCAATCTTCTACAAATATATAGCCAGTTTTACAATCTTCTACAAATATATAGCCACAATTTGCTAAAGAGGCTATCTTTCCTCCAGTGTGTTTTTGGCCCCTCTGTTAAAAATCAGGTGATTGTGTCTGGGATTGTGTCTGTGTGTTCTATGCTATTGGTCCTCATGTCTGTATTTGTGCCAGTACCATGTTGTTTTATCATTGTAGCTTTATAATATAACTTGAAGCCCAGGAATGTGATGCTTACTGATTTTGCTATGCTGGATCTCATCTGGATCCCTATGAATTTTAGGGTTGTTTTCTCTAGTTCTGTGAGGAACATTGTTGGTATTTTGATTTGAACCCCCCCCAAAAGAAAAACAACTCATTTGAAATAGACACTTCTTAGAAGAAGTACAAATCATCAATAAATGTATGAAAAAATGTTTAACATTTCTAGTCATTAGAGATATACAAATTAAAACAACACAGATTTCATTTTATTCCGGAGAGAATGGAAATCATCATGAAATCAAATAATAATCAAATAATGGTGAGGCTATGAGGGGAAAGGGAACCCTTCTACATTGTTGGTGGGAATGTGAACCACTACCTGTGGAAGTGAGTATGGAGATTCTTTAAAATGCTTAAAATAGAAATTACATTTGACCTAGCTATTCTTCTCCTACATATCTTTCTTTAGGAGTTAAAGACCTCGTACTATAGAGATATATGCATGCCCACATTTATAGTAGTAAAATTCATAATAACTAAAACATGGAAGCTGCCAATATATCCATCAACAGATGAATGGCTTAAGAAAATGTGCTATTACAAACAATGGAGTACTTTTCTGCCATGAAGTAGGGAAACTTGAATCATTTGTAGGAAAGTGGATGGACCTTGAATCCACAATTTTAAATGAAAACAGACACACAGCATAAAAATTGTATTGTTTTTCTTATTTGAGAACCAAAGTATAAGTAAATCAAAGAACAAAATAAAAGATAGACAATAGGAAATAGGGATATAGATCTTTGGCAAGTGGGAATGAACGAAGAAATGGAGGAGGAGGAAGGAAGGAGAGAAAGGGGACATAAAAAGAAATAAGATGTGTTGTGTGCATGAACTGAATACTCACAAGGAGTGTATTCATGATGTACCATAAACATGTACTAATAAATTTAAAAGTAAAGAAAAATCAAGCCCTATTACCATATTTTCCATAAAATACTAAATGGATAATTCATATGAAATTGAAAAAGAAGATCACTGGCTAATTTAAAGGAATGACTTATTTTATAAAAGTATTTTTATTACTCATGATATTTTATAGTAATACATACACTTATGTAAAGCAAGAATAATTGGAGATGTTATTTGTTGATCTTGCTTTACATGGAACATTCCACCTTAGACTAGTTTTATTATGTTTATTAAAAAATTCCATTTAAAAATAAATAAGCAGTTTTTCTCAATATAAGTGTGATACTTGAGAAAATTTCAAATAATTTTTAAAATTATAAAAAATTTAAATCTAGCTCTCACGTAAACCAAACATGTATAGCTTATAGTAATTCAGAAGAATTTTGGTATCACTATAGCCATGGTCTTGAAAAAGTGAGAAGTACATTTTATGTGCAGTCCCTATTAATTCAGAAGACCTCAGTTAAGTACTTAAAATGAGAGAGGCACTGTTCCTCTTGGGTGAGAAAAGTGAATGGAACAGACCCAAATGTGTGTGCCTCTGAGGATTCCATTCCAGTCAGTAGATTGCTGGTGTTAAATCGAATATAAAGTGAACTAAAACAAAACGAACAAAATAAAAACCTCTTGGAATTATTTGGAACATGGAACCAGTGTTCCTACTTAGAGGTACTTCTCATTGTACTGTTGTGTATGTTTCTGACTTGGTTATTGATATGATTAGCACATTGGATTCTGAACTAATTAATCTGTTTTGTTAATGCCGTTTTTTTCATACCATTTCTTACTAAAAATGATTTTAGATAAATTTCTGAGTTCTACACTCTGTGACAAAGTAAGTCAAAGTGAGTGAGGACTGAAACAGAGTGAGACTATGAGGAAGAAAAAAGAAAGAGGCCAAAGTGACCACAATATATGAAATACATGTAGTAAAGTCCTATTGTTGGTAAGCACTGGTTAAGCGTACATTTTGCCACATTTTCTGCAGGAATCTTAAAAATGAAAATACCTATTTTTATAAATCACTAGTAATCAGTGAGTTAGCACATGTAAAATTATAAAAAAATCTTCCCATGAATCTTTTTGAGAAATACAGCAGAAATCACCCTTTAAAAAAAAATAGAACCAGGAATTGAAAAACTGGACAATTTCTTTTACATGTTTTCTATGGTCCAACTATATTAGCTTAATTTATTAAGTTATTATGCAGAGTATAAATTTAGAAAATCCCTATATATGTTTATTGGAAAAGTAGAATTTTCATTTTTCCATTAAGTTACAGCACAACTACTAATATTTGTAGTTTACAAAATACTTCCATATGTACTCTCTTCTAAGACAATTTCCAAGAAGACATTGTGATCATCTTCATTTTAACCCTGAGAGAATCATACATGTTAATTAACTTACGGCAGACCTTCTAGTCAGGAAATGGGAAAATCAATTTAGAATAAAGATTTTCCAGCCAGGTGTGGTGGCACACACCTGTAATCCCAGCACTCCGGAGGCTGACGTAAGAGAGTCGCTGCGAGTTTGAGACCCGCCTGGGCTACCTAAGTGAGTTCAAGGTCAGCCTGAATTACGGAGCAAAACTTTGTCTCAAAAAAAAAAAAAAAAGAATAAAGACTTTTCATCTCTCACAATAAAAATAAAATTTGAAAGAAAAGTTTTTCATCACTAAATCTTGTCTTCTTAGCAACATACTATTCTTACTATTTTGACCAAGAAAGTGCTAACATACAGAATTTTTTAAAATGTCTGAATCACAACACATAAATTATAAAGAGCATAAAGTTCACTAATATTAAGTATAGCAATCAGTGGAATTTTCATATGTATATTCCTTTACAGCAACCATCCAAATTAAGATACAGAATATATCAAGTACCCTAGATGTTTCCTTTGTGCCCCTTGTTGGTCACCACTCATTCTCCTAAAGATATTCAACATTCTGAGTTTTACTTTCATTGATTAGTTTTATTAGGTTTTCAACTTCATGTCAATCAAATTATATTGACGTGTTTGTGTTATGGCTTATTTTGCTCAGTATAATGTTTTTGAGACTCATCTATGATATGTATAGCACTATTCCTGTTCAATTTTTAGAAAAAAGCATTATTGACCTGTATTTTACATACCATAAAATTTATACAATTAAATTATAGAGCTTGACAGTTCCTATTAGATGCAGAATTGTGTGATTATTGCTAAAATTTATTTTTAAAACATTTTTAACATCCCTAAAAGAAATCTTACACAAATAAGAAGTTATTCCCAATTCTTATTTTTCTTCCTCACTACAAACTTACCTTTTCCTCAGGCAACCAGAATTCTATTTTTTGCCTTCATGGACTGGCTTACCTTGGTTAGTTGACATGCATATTGGCATGCATTATGTAGTTTTGGGAACTGGCTTCTTAGTGTAGCATAATGCTTCAAGGTTCATCCTTACTGTGACATGTGTCCATATTTCCTCCATTTTTACTGCTGAGTAATGTTTCACTTTATAGATACACCATGTTTGTTTATGTATTCATCTGTTGGGCATTTGGATTATTTCCCCTTTTTAACTATTATAAAAAACGTTGTCATGAATGTTCTTATTCAGATTTCTTTGTGTAGACATATGTTCTCATTTCTCTATGCTATCTACCTAGGAGTAAAATTGTTAGGTCGTTATCTATAGTTAACATTTTGAAGAAATGCCAAGCTGCACTTCATAGTGGCTGCTCCACTGTACACTCTTGCAAGCGAGCTATGAACTTGTTGACTTCTCCCTACCCTCAGCAGCACCCATCTATTGTCCATGATTTTTATTATAGCCATCAACGTGAGTATGTAATAATACTTCATTTTGGTTTTGATTTACATTTCCCTAATGACTAATGATATTGAGTATTTCCCCCATTTTCAAATAATGAAATCATTTAGCTATTTTAAAAGTTGAGGGAAAAGTTGGATTATTTTTCAATTGTCATTGAGTTGTAAATTTCTTTGTATATTTGGGATTAAGATCTCTTTGGGTACAAGTCGAGTATTCCTTTTTTGAAATTTTTGAGATTAGAAAGTATTTTAGATTTGGGGGAATTTTGAAATGTTTGCATATACATTTTGAGATAACTTGGAAGTGGGACTCAATTTCAAACATGAAAGAACCTGAGGGTAATTTTAGGCAATATATTTAGTGTGCCTATGATTAGCCCATGACTCATTGCACAAGATGAGATGTGGAATTTTCCATTGGTAGCATCATGTTGGTGCTAAAGATGCTTTGCATTTTGGAGCCTTTTGGATTAGGAATGCTTCATCTGTACATAAGTTACAAAATTTTCCTGTGGGCTCTCCTTTCACTTTTTTTCTTTTCACTTTTTTTCTTGATGAAATCATTAATACATAAAATTTTTAATTCAGTTTATCTGTCTTTTCATTTGTTGGTGTGCTTTTGGTGTTACATCTAATTAATCATTGTTTAATCATAGGTCATAAAGACTTACTTCAACATGTCTCTCTAGCGGTTTTATACTTTGTCTTCCTGCCATTATAATTGGGTACATTATTTATTTTGAGTTAATTTTTGTGTAAGGTGTATAGAGGCCCAAAATATCTTTCACATGTAGATATCAAAATTTCCATACAACATTTATTGGTAAGGCAATTATTTTTCTATTAAATTGTGTTGGCACCCTTAGGAAAACAATTAATTGATAATAAACTCAAAGATTTATGTGAAGATTTATCTTTGGAATTTCAATTCTATTCCATTGCCTTTTATGTCTTTTTTAAATGCTAGTATCATGCTCTTGATTACTATAGCTTTGTTCAAGGTTTTGCTATCAGGACAAGTGTCTTTCAGTTTTCTTCTTTTGCAAGACACTTTTAGCTATTCTCAGTCCCCTGTATTTCTATATGAACTGTGAGATCAGGTTTTAATTATTTTAAACTTAGGCAGCTGAGATTTTGATAGGGTTTTCACTAAACTTGTATGTCAGTTTGGGGAATTTTTCAATTTAAAAAATATTAAGCTTTCTGATGTGTGGAGATGGGATGTCTTTATATTTTTTGGGTCTTGTTTTATAGCTTTTATTGTTTGTGCCTTTCAGTTCTTTGGTTGTATTTGTTCCTAAGCATTCATTTTATTCCTTTTGTACTTGTTTTCTTAATTTTATTTTTAGTTTGTTCACGGCTATTGTATAGGAGTACTGTTTAAAATATTTAACTATGTCCTACCACAATGATTAACTTGTTCATAATTTTTTTAAACTTCAGAATGATATTCCATTGTTACTTTCTCTCTTACAGAGGGGCATGTCATTCTTCCATTGTTTGCATATTCTGAATAATGCTACTGTGAACATTCTTCAACACGCTTTTTGGTGGACACAGGCACTCGTTTGTATTGAATATATATCTCTAAGTGAAGTCTTTAGGTCATGCCATACGTATACATTTAACTTTAGTAAATACTGTAACTCACTTTGGGCAATCTTCTTTTGTATCTATACTTTGGCTACATCAATAGTTTGAATTCATTCACTATGTTTTTTTTATTAGTGGACGATTGCTATTTACTAAAACAGAAAAAATGGAAAAGATGTCTTTGGGTGTGAATTTGCTCAGAGGGTAAAAGAAAAAATCAGAATAAGAGGAAGAGAATATATAGCTTAGATTTTCTTTCCTAATATAAACTATAGAAAGCAAAATAGGAAACACCTTTTTTAGTGTAAGAAAGAGTAAATGAACATCTATATCTATAGACATTGTTAAAGCAGACATCATATACCAGCTTCTTCCTATTTACCTTGTTTCAGAGAAAATTCTTTCTTCTATTTTGTACCAAACTCTCTCCTGAAATGTAGTCTCAAAATGTTGCATAAAAAGTAGTTAAAAGGCAGAATAGTTTCACTTATATGTAAAGAAATAAGTTTAAACAAATAATTTAAAAACCACTTTTCCCTACTTTGTACCTCTTGTTTGCTGAAAGGAGTAAGAAAAATGTTTGAAAAATTCTGTCATTAACCAAAGAATGATGATGAGGTTAACTCTTTTTGCTTGAACAAAATCCTAGCTCATTTGCAGGAAACTTGAATAGGTTTTCCAAGTTCTTTTTACATGAAAAGATAAAGAAGAAATCATAAAAGTATGTTTAAACTTGAATTTAACCAAAAATAGAAGTAACTATGTATTTCAACATTGGCAGAATTTTGCCTCTTAATGAGAAATGAAAAGGAAGCCAAATTTGAAGAAAAATTGTTAAGCATATTTAAAGTTTGAGTAATTTATTTTGTGGGCATTTTATAGAACATTTTGGTTTAGTATTTTTGGATATAGATGATGCATTATAAAGTTCTGGCCTTTAAAAGTCAACATAGTTAACAATTTGAAAGTTTAAAGATTTTTTTATTTTAATGGCATTGTTTTTATTAACACTACTCTTATTCCTGGTTTCTTGTTGGATTTTTGACACTTCTTTTTCTGACATTTTCTTTGGTTATTTTAGCATCTGTGTTTATGACTTTTTCCATGTTTTATTTCCATAGTTTTGCTGCCCTTCTGATTTCCCAACAATTTCTCTGAACTCTTTTATCTGGAACTGATGAAAAGTCCTAGCTTTGGCATTTTATTTTTAAACTATGACTTCCATTTGTCTCTTTTTTGTGAGCTTTATAGAACTTGTACTTGCTCATTGAAAAACCTCTCTTTTATTTTCTACTCTGCAATTATATACCAATGCTTGCTGCTTTTTTGTCAGTTATTATAATTATTTTAAGATATAATTAATGTTCTTGATAGCAGTACAGAAATATTCCCTTGTTTGATTTTTGTTTTGTAGGATTTGATAATTTCCAAATTTTTGGTAAACACCCAAAATCAGTCCTTTATCAGTCACTCCTAGAGTCTGAGTTTTCATAGAGACAGTCACATAATCATTATGATTGGCTGGGGATTCCAGGAAGAAATTACATGACTTTTCTGATTGTCTTCAAACATAGACTTGTAGTGTTCTCCTAGAACCATGACACATTTGATGCCTAGTTTACTCCTACTTGATCTCCAGCAGATGTCATTACAATATTTCAGTTTTACCTATGCACCTTTTCCAAAGAGAGAGACTAGTTGTCTTGCCTCCTATCTTTCCTAAAATCTTTCCAACTATGTTCTTGTTTTTACCCTTTTGTGTATTTGCATAAATGACCAATGTGATTATGGGGTTTCTGAAATTGAGAACAAAACGGTAAATTATAATGAATTACTAAAAGAAACCTAAAGAAAGATACAAGAACAAGAAAAATGTGTTTAACTCAGAAGTTAAGCTGGAACATAGCACACAGGGAGTAATACATTTGTCTAAAGCAATCATAATAGAAAACTTCCCAAATATGAGAAAAGAGCTCAGTGTACAAGCAAGTGAGACTTGTAGGACACCAACCACTTATGTTGAAAAAAGAAGCTTCCCATGATACTTAATTAAGATTCCAGATGTCTCCCCAATTCAGGATTTTAAAGAATGTCAGAGAAAAAAAAACATATATAAAAGTAAACCTATTAGAATTGCTGCAGGCTTTTCAACACAAACTTTTCAAGTTCAGATGAGTTGGAAGTCAAATATTTCAAAACGTAAAAGTAAATGACTTTCAATCCTGATTAACTTATCTGGCAAAACTTTCCTTCAAAGTAGATGGAGAAATAAGAACATTCCATGAAAAATGACAATTCAAGAGGATTATGAATACCAAACCAGCACTTTAGAAAATAAGAATATTCTACACAGATATAGTGAAACCCACAAAGCCAAATGTAATGATGTAATGTATAAACTTGATGTAATGAATACATCAAGTAAGCTGAATAAACAAAACAAAAAAGGAAAAGAAAGGCAAAGGAATCCTCAAAGAAGAAAGAGTGCAATGACATGAATTAATGAATGCCTCTCAATAATAACTCAGTGTAAATGGTCTCAACTCCTCAAATAAAAGACTCAGGCTGGCAGACTGAGTATAAAAATAGAATCCAGAAGTTGGTTGCATTCAACAAATTCATCTGCCCCAAACAGAAATTCATTGGCTAAAAATCAAAGGATGGAAAATAATATTTCAACTATCAGTCACCCAAAACCAACTGGGGTAGCAGTTTTACTCTCAGACAAAGCAAACTTCAATCTAAAACTGATAAGAGGAGACAAAGTCATTACATACTAGTTAAGGGAATCTTCCAACATAAAGAGATAACTCTGGAAATATTCTGGATACTGGACTTCTGGAAAGATGGCAGAGCAGTAAGCAGCAGAGTAAACAGTTTCTTGGAGAGAAAGAGTTCAGATGCTGGAATACAACATCATGGAGAGGACAAGAAGGAAGGAAATGGGTCCCCTGTACCCAGGAAGAATCTAAAATGTAAATTGAAGCCCACAGAGAGAGTAAAAAGAACTTAAATGAAGAAGAAGGTGGTAGCTGGTGGCGCCTTAGCCTGGAGCTGGACTCACCCTGCAAGAAGAGCTCTTGAGCCTGGGGACACGCAGTCAAGGTCACGATGGTGACCCCAGAGGTCACTGTAGAGAGATGCGGTGGTGGAAGAGAGTGGTGAATGCAGAGGTCTGCACTGGCTGGT
>RJWT010047434.1:0-11301 GCA_004365215.1 Cuniculus paca | reverse complement strand
GGTCTGTTTTTTTTTGTTTTTTGTTTTGTTTTGTTTTGTTTGCCAGTACCACACTTTTTGTTTGTTTTGTTTTGTTTTATCACAGTAGCTTTAAAGTATAATTTCAAGTCAGGGATTGTGATGCCCCCTGTCTTGTCTTTGTTGCCCAGGATTGCCTTTGCTGTTCAAGGTCTCTTCTGGTTCCAGATGAATTTTAGGATTGTTTTCTCTAATTCTGTGAGGTACGCTATTGGAATTTTGATTGGGATTGTATTGAATCTGTATAACAGTTTTGGAAGTGTGGCCATTTTCCCTATATTGGTTCTTCCTACCCAACAGCACAGAATAGCTCTCCATTTTCTAATATCCTCTTCAATCTCCTTTTTCAGAGTACTCTAGTTTTCAATGTAGAGGTGTTTCTGAAGTTTAGAGAAATTGCTGAAATTCTTCAACCTACTCACTTATAAATGCATGGACACTCCACTCCATCCCCCACTCAGTACAGGGTATTGAAAGGAGAGCTTTTTTTTGTGGCACCAGGGATTGAACTCCTGACTTTGCGCTTGCCAGGCAGGCGCTTAGGTCACTGAGCTAGATCCCTGGCCCTTGTCTTTTTGAAACAGGGTCTCACTATGCTGTTCAGGCTGGCCTTGAGCTCACTTTGTAGCCCAGGCTGATCTCGAACTCACAACGATCCTCCTGTCTCAGCCTCCCGAGTGCTGGGATTACAGGCGTGAGCCAGAAACCTATGTTACATCCCCAGAACTTTCTTATTTCATTTTTACTTTGAGATAGGGTCTCACTAAGTTGCCCAAGCTGGGCTTGTGATCCTCCTCTCTCAGCCTCCTAGAATGTTGAGATTACAGAAATACACAGCCACACTTAGGTGGAGATTCTTAACTGATAATTTCTTGCCTTTTTTGGTTGTTTTCTTTTGGCTGGTACTAGGGGTTGAACCCTGAACCTTCACACTAACTTACATCCTTAGTCCTTTTATTGTTTTTTTTTTTAAGAGTCTTGCTAAACCACTAAATGACTGAGGCTGGGCTCAAATTTATAATCCTTCTGCCTCAGTCTCACAGTCTGCTAAGATTACAGGCGTGTACTGTCATGCAGGGCCTGATTTTCTCCTCAATAACTAAATCATTTCATTAGACAAGACATTAATTGAAGCCAAGTTATTTTTTAACTTATTCAGATAAAACATTTGATTTTCTTTATATCAATTTATAGAATTCCATAACTACTAAGTACCGCAAAGGAGCATGTGAAAATTGTGGGGCCATGACACACAAAAAGAAAGACTGCTTTGAGGTAAGTTCACTTTGAGAATTTTGGAAACTGTTGTCAAAGAGTCTGTCTTCCTTGTCAGAGAACTTCTGTTTTTCTAAAATAATTTATATCTTAGTACAAGTTAAATAAAAATTAATATAATGAAGTTAGTCCAGCACCAAGATTTTCTGTTGGAAAGTTACCTGGTAATTAAACACACAAAAAAAATCCCATGTTCACATTTGCTCTGTGAAAGCTACATGAAATTTCCTTCTGAGCTACAAATACTTAGAAAAGTATCAACCTTCTATTTTCCAGAGACCTAGGCGAGTTGGAGCCAAGTTTACAGGCACTAACATAGCTCCAGATGAACATGTCCAACCTCAGCTGATGTTTGACTACGATGGGAAGAGAGATCGATGGAATGGCTATAATCCAGAAGAACACATGAAGATTGTGGAAGAGTATGCCAAGGTTGATCTGGTGAGCAAGATTTCCTGGCCATCTACTGTCCTTGAAGAGTAGACATTTTGCAGTATTTCTGATTTAGCCACTATTTTTCAGGTCTCGAAGTACCATACCAATGACGTTATTTCTTAGCAGTGGGCTTGATTCTGTAGTGAAATTAACTTGGCTGGTAGCCCTGTTTGGTAGTGGTTTCTTCATATTTAATTATTTTACTGTCCGTTACCCCAGCTTATAGAGCAGAAGATACTGAAAGCGAAGGAATGTCTGTTCTCTTATCTATGGTTTGGTTTTTTTTTTTTGTTTTGCATATTTGTGGTGGTGGTGGTGGTGATAGAGGTGGTGGAGGACTGACGACCTCGCACTTGCTTGCCAGGCAGGCGCTGTGCTGCTGAGTTATATCTCCAGCCTCTCTTAAGATTCAAGGCTTTAGCTTTTTGAGGTTCTGAATTCTTAGCCCCAGGTTGTAGCTTGCCCATACATCTTTAAGTCAGCCTCAGTTTTTTGATTGTGAATCCACCTACTTATCCCCCTTCCTTTAAACCATGACCCCACACTGCCTTTTTTTTTTATTTAGAGGCAATAATTAAAGATCATGACATTTCACATAAAAATCTAGATTTCATCTCTTCTTGAACATCGAAATATATGGTAACCCTGGGCCTGTATGACAAGACTCAGTCTGTCACCTGGCATCACCTGGCATCTGCCCTTTTTGGTCAGGGCCACTCACTGCGGTGCCGCACTGTGCCATCTGGCTCAGCTTGTGTGAATGCCTGGTGCAGACGGCCCTTCCTGTAACTCCTCTTTAGCCTCAAGGCCTAGGGCTGCAGGGAATCAAAGAGGCAACCTGTGCAGTGACCTTTTCTAGAAACAACACAATTACGTATTTAAAGGTTTTGAAAATCAAATGTCTATTTGAATATTTTGAGGAAAATTTAAAATTTTTTTTGTTTTTTAGGCAAAACGAACATTGAAAGCCCAGAAACTTCAAGAAGAATTGGCTTCAGGAAAATTAGTAGAACAAGCTGTAAGTAATAAAAATGATCAGTGCAAAAATATTCCAACTCTTAGCCAATGGAAATGAAATTTGAAACAAGAATTCATTTTATACCTCTCTAGGTAAAAAAGATATTAGAAAAAGAGAAATACACATAGGCATCATTAATTCAAAAATCCAGGAAATTAAATCTCCAAATGAAAGCTTTGCATTCCATCGAACACGATGTGACAAGTGAAAAGTTCCGTACTGGAACTCTTGTAACAGGTTGTAGTCATAATGTAAGTACAGTAAAAATACTGCATAAAATCACCTTTAGGATTTGTGCATATGCAGATACTCAAAAAAGAAAAATCCAAAATTAAAAACACTTATAGTCCCAGGCATTTCCAGTGCAGAGTACTCAGCCTGTACTATCAAGGGAAAGGAGTAAAGCTGACACCATTTATGCTTTTCATGGAAATATAAATCAGTATGGTCATTGGGAGAGAATGTTGCCCTAAATTATTTATACACCTTTTCAGGAATTAAATAAGTCAGTCCACCCATCCTAAAGAATTTTGTGTGACTTTTATACACAAATCATTATGCACAGATTTTCACTGCACCATTTTCCACAGTAGTAAAAAACTGAGAGTTGAAATAGCCAGATGTTAGGAAACTGATTAAACTATCATGTATCTGCATTATGGAATGTTGCATAACTCTTAAAATGGTACTTATTATGACTTTGTTTACAGCACTGGTAAACTCATGGGGTTTTTTGGGTTTTTGTTTTTGTTTTTTTTTCTATTTTTCATTAATGAACATGTTATTTTATAGCTTAGCAAAGATTTTTCATACTAAAAAGTGAATTGCAGCTAGTTTTTCTTTTTAATTTATGTATAAAAGGTTTGTGAGTGTTTTTGGCAATTTGATGACACATAAATTAAACACATGAAGTTTTTATACTTTAAATTTCCAAAAGAGACTCTTAGCACATATGACTACAAAGCAAAAGGAACTTAAAAAGTAATTCCTAAGAGTTACTGAGACAAGTTACCAGCTAGTTGTTTTCTGTCCATCTAGCTACCTACTCTTAGAATATTAATTTGCCTCTCTGAGTCTAAGTATAATAGTAAAACAGAGATAATAATATCACATTACCCTCTTAACCCATAGCTTAACATACATATTACATAGTAAACACTTTGTCATTAGTGGCTATCATTATGATTGTTTTTACCAATTGTGAGAGAAAAGGATAAAGGCCTGTTTCTTTTGTCCTAACAAGAGAACAGTAGATACAGCACTGTTTCCCTGGTAAGAACACGAGTTCTGCCCACTTGGATGCACAGATACTAAGATGAACTGCATTCCCTAATGCAGATCCGCCTCTACTGCAGGGATTGAGCTGTCTCCGCAGCGATGTAAATGTGCTTTGTTGAACTAGCACCTATAGGGAACCTCAGAAACCTTATCTTACTGTCTTTTAAAAATACTTATAGCTTATCCTAGTGGGACATGCCTGTAGTCCCAGCACTTGGGAGACTAAGGATTACTGTGGGTTGTCCGAGACCAGCCTGGGCTACATAGGGAGACCTTATCTCCAAAAAAAGGAAGAAAAATTACATTTCTGATTTTTGAAGTAAGACACATACTAGTGAAAAAAAATTAAGAAATATAAAGAAGAAAATATTCCATGTTAATTATTGATATTTTGTAGGTGTTTTTTGATTTTAGGGGTTTTTGTTTTTGTTTTTTATTAGAGTTTGGGATTTTGTTTTGTTTTATGGTGCCAGGGTCAAACCTAAGACCTTGTGTACACACTGTACCACTGAATTATACTCCAGACAACTATTAACTTTTCGATGTCTTTCCAGTTTCCCCTTTCTTACAAAATATATTTAATGTTTATAATTACATGTTTCTTAAATGGATTCATCTTTGCATAATCATTTGCTGCCTTCTTATTAATTTAACAGTATGCAGTGCAGTGCGGACTTTTCTGTATTATTAAGTATAAACATACCATTCATTTTTACATATATTCATGCTTTAAAAATCAGGAGTTTAAGAAAGTATTCAGGCTACATAGTGAGTTCAAGGCCAGCCTGGACTGCACAGTGAAATCTTGTCTCAAAAAAACAACAACAAGCCAGGCGTGGTGGCGCACTGCTTGGGAAGCTGAGGCAGGAAGATCTTTGTGAGTTCGAGACCAACCTGGGCTACAAAGTGAGCTCAAGTTCAGCTCAACTGCATAACGAGACCCTGTCTCAAAAGAAAAAACAGACAAAAAAAAAAAAAGAAGGTATTCAGTGAAAAACTTACTCCCCTTTTCTGAACCTTCTCTCCATAACCTTTTTTGTGGTTGTGACTCAGAGGTTATAACACAACTATGTGATCTTATTGCCACTTCTCCCTCCCTATTCTTTTTCTCATATATAATGTTAGCAGATTATGCATATTTTTATTTACTTTGATTAGACTTTTTAAATGGTTGTTCAGTATTTCATTAAGTACAATAAATTACATAATCCTCTGTTTGACTTTTTCACAATGTCTTTTGCTATTACACACCACAGTGTAAATCACATTCTTATACATCTTTATATTATTTCCTTAGGGTAAATTGCTAGAAGTACAATTATTGATGTATTAAATATATATATATATGAGCTGGGCGTGGTGGCTCACACCTGTAATCCCAGCACTCAGGAGGCTGAGACAGGAGGATTGTCGTGAGTTCAAGACCAGCCTGGGCTACAAAGTGAGCTCAAGGCCAGTCTGAATGGCATAGTGAGACCCTGTCTCACAAAGACAAGGGCTGGGGATCTAGCTCAGCAGCCTAAGCGCCTGCCTAACAAGTGCAAGGTCGTGAGTTCGATCCCCAGTGCCGCAAAAAAATAAATAAATATATATATGTAAGTGTTTTGTGACATATCACTTACCATTCAGGAAATTTGTATTCTACAAATTTATATTCCCATCAGTATACTGTGTGTACCCACACACACACATGCACACTCTTGTTTCAACATTTCCTCACCCACGAATGCTATCTTCCTTTTTACTCCAAAACCTTCTTAAAGAGACAAAATATTATACTGACCATTTCATTAATGGTATCCTGAGCAACTGCTAATGAAGAAAAGAATTTCTTTCTGACAAAATTTTTGTCTTTTCCTTAAAACATAATATTTTGCCATCTGATTTCTTCATTGCCAGAATTTTACAAAAGTTCATTCGACTTGATAGAAAACTAGTGAAGTTTAATGAATGTGGTATATCTGAAGACTGAGGCATATGAAAATTATATTTTTTGAGTATTTTGTTCATCTAAATATTCCCATTAATCTTGCCTGATTATAATCCTATATCAGTTTTTTAAAAAAAGAAAAAAGTAGATACTTTCTGGGTTTGTAGATAATCTAATAAAATTAACTATTTACAGTGGTGTATTTGTACTCAGAACATCTGTCCTCATTACAAGTGAAGAAATACAAGAACTTGTTCAGTTAGAATTATTATTAGTAGTAGTAATAGTATCATTTGCAATGCTGGGGATTGTAGCCAAGGCCTTGCACATGCTAGGCAAAGCTCAGCCACTGTTACATCCTCATCCCAAAATGACATCAGTTATGTTTTTATAATGTTAAGTAGTCAGTAGGTAAAATGAAATGGAACTACAAATGCTTTTCTTTTTTTCTTGATGTAGAATTCTCCAAAACACCAGTGGGGAGAAGAGGAACCAAACTCCCAGATGGTAATGAAGTGTTGCCCTGTTTGAGTATACGTTAATTTTTTCAGTTTTCAGTGGCTAATAATAACTAATAGTCGCTTTTAAATAACATAAAAGAAAAAGGGTTGGTTATATGTAGGGAAAAGAAAGCAAGAGCTAAACGCTGCTGTTCTTCACTCATAGGTTTTTTGTTCCCTCTCCCTTTTTCAGGAAAAAGATCATAATAGCGAAGATGAGGATGAAGATAAGTATGCAGATGACATTGACATGCCTGGACAGAATTTTGACTCCAAGAGACGAATCACTGTCCGGAATCTCAGGATTCGAGAAGATATTGCAAAAGTAAGTCTTGCCAACCTGCATACACATTTGAAACATTTTTATCTTCCAGCCTAAATTGTATCTTCCTGTTGTATGGGGTGACATTTGGGTAATGTAAGCAGAGTTTCCAAAATAAGGTGTCATGGTTTCATCTCTTCACCTGTACCCTGGAAATGCGCACTCACATTTAATTGATCATGTTAAACAACTCCTACCTGCTAAAGTCTTTTTTACCATAAGTAAATTTTCAGCTTTTGAACATTTTTTTTCTTCTAGTATTTGAGAAATTTGGATCCAAATTCTGCCTATTATGATCCAAAAACTAGAGCAATGAGAGAGAATCCATATGCCAATGCAGGGAAGAATCCAGACGAGTGAGTACCAAATCTAAGAATTTCAAAATAAGTTAATTCTATTTTTACCCAACCATAGATAAAATTCATTTTAATTCTGATTAGGTTGTATGAATTCTTTCCTTAAGAAAATTTCTGAAAGTTTTGAAAATTTGTATTTACAGAGTGAGTTACGCTGGAGATAACTTCGTTAGATACACAGGAGATACTATTTCAATGGCTCAGACACAGTGTAAGTGTTCGCTGTATGCCAAGGCATTTGCATCACCTATAGAAATGGGAAGGCAAGCATGGTGGCACATGCATGTAATCCTGGCTTCTCGAGACTGAGACAAAGGGGTCACAAATTCAAGACCAATCTGGGTAACATACTAAGACCTTGTCTCATAAAGGGAAGGGTTGGGGATGCACAAGCCCCTGGGTCCAATCTCCAGTACCACAAAAAAAAGTAAAAGGGATGGAGGGTAATTTTTTAAAGCTTACTTCAGAGAAATGTGCAGTAAATGTAGCTGGCGACTCATTAAAATGTTTTGAATTACTCTAGTGTTTGCTTGGGAGGCCTATGACAGAGGATCTGAAGTGCATCTGCAGGCAGATCCCACAAAACTAGAGCTACTATATAAGTCCTTCAAAGTCAAAAAAGAAGACTTCAAGGAACAGCAGAAAGAGAGCATCCTGGAAAAGGTAATTTTCATCAAATGGCAAAGAAGAATTTTAAAAGAAGTTACAACTTAATAAGCATGCATTTTACATTTGGAATAATGAGCAAGGAGAGGCCCTTTTAATCCACAAAGAATTCCAGTGACTTAAGTCAGTTGCTGTAGACTTCGTATCTGTGAACTTTTGTAACCAAACACACCACCCCAAAACTAGTAGTTTAAAAGAAATACTAAGTCTTTTTTTTTTTTTTTTGCGGCACCGGGGATTGAACTCATGACCTTGCGCTTAGCCAGGCAGGCGCTTAGACCATTGAGCTAGATCCCCAGCCCTAATACTAAGTCTTTGTTACAGTTCTGTATGTCAGCTGAGTTTCTGAGCCTGCTCAGCTGAGGACCTTACATGCCTTGGTGTTTGGTCGTTAACAAGCTAATTGTCCTGGGGAGCCCTGCCTCCCGTGGTTTCTTCCCCTCTAGCCTCCAGCCCAGTGTCTAGAAGGCACTTCAGGGTTACAGAGAGTAGCAGCAGATGGGTGCTCCAGGTGTGGCACGCCCACCAGTGCCTCTGCATGTGTCACATTTCCTAGCCATCATAAGTCACATGGCCAAGCCCAGATGGAAGGGGTTGTGAAAGACTCCACCTCCTGGTGGGAGAGCCACCAAATGCGAGGCAACGGGCGAGCGCGAAAGGGTGAGAGGAGGTTAGGGCTGTCTTGCAAGCTGCCATACTTAACAGGCGACTAACAACTGAGGCATCTTTTATTTGTCTGTGAAAACTCGATGGCATTTTTTTCGTTGTGTTGTCTATAACAAAGCCTAGTAAAAAATATTCCTTTATTCTTTCTAATTGAGAGCAAACCCTTCCATAGAAATTTGAATGTAAATCTTTATTGTAAAATATCTTCAACAATGTCCAATGTCCTTTTAGTATGGTGGCCAAGAACACTTGGATGCGCCTCCCGTCGAGTTGCTCTTAGCCCAGACTGAAGACTATGTGGAGTACTCGAGACATGGCACGGTCATTAAAGGCCAAGAGCGGGCCATTGCCTGCTCCAAGTATGAGGAAGATGTGAAGATCAACAATCACACAGTATGTGTTATCCTGGAGCCATTTCTTCTTGTTAGTTGGGCTCTACATTGCATCTTTTTCTATTTTAACTTAATTATCTATTGTTTTTTCTTTGACCACTTTTAAATGCATGTGATTATAGTCATCTATGTATCTGTCTAGATTCAAAAATTTTTAACATATTGCTGTATGTGCTCTGTCTAGGTTTGCATATACACTTATACACACATACATGTATTACTATGAAAATCAGATATTACATTCCGTCCATAATCATTTAGGTCTTTTTTTTTTGTGCGGCACCGGGGAACAAACTCACAACCTCGCACTTGTCAGGCAGGCACTTAGGCCACTGAACTAGATCCCCAGCCCTTGTCTTTTTGAGACAGGGTCTCACTATGCCATTCAGGCTGGCCTTGAACTCACTTCATAGCCCAGGCTGGTCTTGAACTCACAACGATCCTCCTGTCTCAGCCTCCCAAGTGCTGGGATTACAGGTGTGCGCCACCAGGCCTAGCTCATTTAGATCATTTATCTTCCAAGAATATAAAGTTAGTCCAGACAACACAAACCCCATTTCCTGGGGATACACACTGTTGAGCAGCAGCCGCTTACCACCAAGTAGAAAAGTGCACCCAGAACTTCCCCTGTTGTAACTTTTGAAGGGAAATTGGCGGTCCTCAAGTTTAACGTAAGCTTCCAAGAATGGAATTTTAAGGCCATTTTAACTGTAATGCCAGCCTGAGTGATTGAGAAGGCGGTTGGCCCACCTTCTCCCTTTTACTTGGGAATTCCCATCATTTTTCTTGCAGATTACTTTACCAGCAATATATTGAAGTTTGAATTTAATCTTCCTTTTTAAATAACCTCTCTTGCTCTCTCTGCAGCATATCTGGGGATCCTACTGGAAAGAAGGCAGATGGGGATACAAATGCTGCCACTCGTTTTTCAAGTATTCCTATTGTACAGGGGAAGCTGGGAAGGAGACTGTTGTAAGTAATTGTCTTCTGGTTCTTAAAGGTTTTAGACAGCTAAAGCTGTTAATCCTACAGAAGACGTACCCGCTCATATTTCAGATTTTATCTTCTTACATGATTGATAACTATAACATTGAACTTACATTACATCGTTTTTCCCACAGAATTCAGAGGAATGTATTACAGATGATATAACTGGAGAAGAATCTACAAAAAAACCTCAAACCCTCATGGAGGTAAGTCTGTCATCATTTGTCCTGAATTTTTAAGTCCAGAAGGAAGAACTTCAAAACATGCACTAGAGCTTTGTGTTCACACTAATAACTGTTTTAATCATCCCGCTTAGATGCACCAAGAAAAACTGAAAGAAGAGAAAAAGAAGAAGAAAAAGAAAAAGAAGAAGCACCGGAAGAGCAGCTCAGAGAGTGATGATGAAGAAAAGAAACATGAAAAATTAAAAAAGGTACTTTGTGAACTCTGAATAGCAGAAGTAACACATACCAGGAATCTAACAGTAGGAAGTGATCTAGTCTTGTCTTCAAGTTCATTTTAAGAACTAAGGACATGCGCCAGCGTCTGGGTTGTATGCCCAGGTCACGTTCATGGAGGTTTCATGGGGTCAGGTATTGCTGCCTTGGAATATTTGATAAATATCATTAACGCAACAAAAAAGTGTGCTTTGTAAAGCTGTTATTTTAGAGTTAGTGACATGTTACCCAGAAATAATTGCCTTCTAGCTTTGTTTCTAAGTTCTAGCAAATCATTGAGAAAAATCAGAATTGCTCTCTTCACCAGAAACATCTATTGTCAGCTTCTTTGAGAAAGAATGAACTCATTTTTTGTTACTAAATGAAATTTAACACCAACTGAAAATGTCATAGAATGTCTTGTGCTCTGCAGAAATAGCTTTTAAGAGCCAAATAGTAACTAGTGGAGCATCACAGTGGAAAGGCTGACTCCTAAGCTCTTTGACACAGCACTCCATATTCAGGGGGTCTTTTCTTTGAGTCTCTGCCGTTTTTGCACGAAACAGATCTGCCAAAGAGCCATGGTATTAACTTTTTTCCCTTTCACTGTAGGCATTGAATGCAGAGGAAGCCCGCCTTCTTCAAGTCAAGGAGATCATGCAGATTGAGGAGAGGAAGCGACCTTATAATAGCATATATGAAACTCGGGAGCCCACTGAAGAGGAAATGGAGGCCTATAGGATGAAACGTCAGAGGCCAGATGACCCCATGGCCTCTTTCCTTGGACAGTAGTCACCCAGGACAGACGCAACTGATGCACTCTTTTCACCTTAATGATTGTATGTAGAAGAATCCTTGCCTACTCTTCTTGCTGCCTAACTTTAATAAAGCTTCAGGAGTCTCAGAGTAAATTTATTCTTTTCCACACTGAAGAAACAAAACAGAAGAAAACTAAAGAAGAAGTACATTAAATATGGATTAAGATTGGAAATAATCTTATTTTACATTAGTGATGGGGAAA
>RJWT010047433.1:0-11289 GCA_004365215.1 Cuniculus paca | reverse complement strand
ATATTAATGCATCATTTGTTATTACAAATTATACTTTATAGATTAAAATGGTTCATGATATTTATTTAATAAGTTATGGGTAATATTTGACAAGTCCATATTAGACTGAAAGCTAGATATTCCAATAAACACTGGATGTGTTTCAAACTTGGCAAAATTAATTCCCTTAACTAATGTCAGAGATAAGAAAGAAAAACAATTCATTATATTCTTTAGGATAGCTAATAGCCAAAGCAATTTTAGATTAGATTAATTAGAAAAGCATGGGTATCTTAATCATATTACTGTAGAAACAAAGCAATATCAACTTACCATTTTCAATCATGACTACAGATCAAATTAGACAGGGTATTTTGTTTCAGAAGATTTACACAAACAGATCATGGCATGAAAGAAGCTTGAGGATGAATTAGATTTTTGCAAAGATTAATTGCAACATTAACTAAACTAAACAAAACCAGTATGAGACAAGATCACAGGAGTGGGTCTAATCAATTTTGAGTGAATTTTAAGTAGTAATATGTGATAGATTTGATTTTTAAAACATCTGTCACATGTTTTCCCAGAGTTACTCCTGCTGCTTCATTGCTTCTATGTAGAGAAGTCACTCTGGGGGTTCAACAATGAAGATCAAGACACGAATCAGCAACAGTGCTGCTGTCAGGATGAACCCACAGGCAGATGTGTTTGACTGAGTTAGCCTTTAGGTTAACTTCATCAGGTTCAGATGACCAGAAGATGTGAGGTTTAAAATTTTCCAGATTATTTAAACAGAAACTTTCAGCAAACACTGACAAAAAGTTTGACTAATAATCTTGTTACTAATCTCATTACTTACCTTGGTCCTAATATGTATGAAGAACAGACTGACTTGACCATCCATCTTAAATGGATAGTCACAACACTCTAATATATGTTTTTTTAAGAAAGTCTCCTAATTTTCAAACCTGAATTAAGAGTTCTAAAGGTTTCTACTTCTCACTTTATTATTTACTTTTACTGTCTGACATTTCGATCACTAATTCCTCAACTGCATAATGGACATAATGAGGGGATTGTTTGGCTGTTCCATGGACACTGTCATGTAATCAATCTCAAGCCTCAAGTGGTAATGCCAGGAACAATTTAATATAGTGACTGAAGATTCTAGAGTTTGAAGAATATACTTTCTTTTTGCATTATATTCATTTTTTATTGGAAACAATGGATTTCAAACATTAGAGAATAATAACAATTGACAAATTTACAGGAATACATCTGGCATATGTTAGAGTTTTTCTGATTGGTTATTAATAAATAAGATATCACACTTCATTACATGGATTCAAAACTATGGTCAGTTGAGATACAGATAATACCTCCCAGCACTTGCAAATATTTTTATGTGATATTGTGATATGAAGAATCCACAGAGTGGCAAAAGGATTATTAAATGAGGTGAATTACAGTATTCTACCAACACCATGCTAAACGAGGAATTCAAGTCTATACCTTCCAGGTGTGTTACATTTTTTAATATGTCTAAATATTGTGGTTAGGAATAGATTATGAATTGTAATATGTAGTAGTTCTTGTTATTAGTACTTCTAGCAATATTGATTCAAGTAGAAACTCATGTGTAACCTATTCATGCAACAACAGTATTATGTGTTATTACTTTTACTTTTTGCCTTATCAAGACAAAAATTGCAATTTTGAGCAATTTTGTCTGAATTTGTATTTTACAACTGCTACTAATAGCTGTAAATGTAAGATATTCATCCATTTGTTTGTATTTTTTCATTAAGTTATAATGATATATTCCAGAAATTTGGGCAATCAGTCACTAATTTAGAAAAATGTTCCATAGTTTAAAATATATGACACTTATGTAGATTACTATATGGTTAACATGGATATACTTGAAATCCTGACAATCCAACTTACAACTAAATAAGCTTTGAATTACAAGTCCCTGTTATAAAAAATGAGAAAATTGTAATTATTTCTCCACAGAGAACATTCTTTATTGAGAACAGATAAATGCTACCAGCCAGAGTAAAGCATATCCTGGAGCAATATAAGTAGTTAAAGGGTTCAATTTCAACTACTTCCTTGGAAGAAAATTAAGTAGAAATTACTGAGATACCAACACAAGGGTAATTAAGCAGAATAGATACTAACGATTAATGGTAAAAGTACTCCATGAGTCAGCAAAAGAACTAAGCAAAACAGTGTTTTAGCTATCAATAAACATGAAATTCTAGTCTAAGTCTACTGAATGAAATAGAGTCCAAGAGCAGCTTTCATCAAGAAAGTCAAAGAATATCACTAAAAATGTAAAAATTACTTTTTATAGCCAGACTTCTTAAATTAAACCTCTAAAAATATTTCTATGCATATGATTCAGATGTATTCTTTAGTAATAGTATGCATTAATGCTGATGCTACTTAATATCTTCAATCTTCAAATAGTAAAATCTCTCTCATTTTTACATTATATACCTTTAGGTAAATTAACCAAGTAATTACTGAATATTTTTAGTTTGAGTTCTCAGATCTATATGTGTGTTGGTCAAAATCACTGTAAATTGAATTTGCTGAAAGAAGGTTTTAGTATATGTGCTGCTAAAGCGAATATTAAACAGGTTTTTAAGTCAGAAAATTGAATGGGAATGACTTTGTCAGGAGCTCTCTAGTTGGTCATAATCCCCAACATTTCCTTTTATATAACACTGAGCACTTCATGCTAATATTCATGTTAACATCCTGATTCTAAAGCATTTAATTCTGCAGTTGCTGAACTGAAATTTTTCCATACCCATATACCCATACTGGGAACAAATTTTATAAACATACATATATGTTATATATTGTGTATCATATATAGCATCAGTATATATTAAAAATAATAGATTTCATTTCCATTCTTGAGGTTGCAATTTGCTCCTGATACTTATCATATTTTACTTAAAAGTTAATAGTTGATTCCAAATTAGGTTTCTTGCACTTGTAAACACAGTTGCTTCCTCAGCTCTTATTTAGTTCCAGACAATATATTTTGATGGATTTCTCCTATAAGTTGTCTCTTTTTGCCAAGTAATGGGGCTCTCCATGGAGTTGGCAGTTCAAAGGAAACTAATTCTATTTGTGGTTTGATTGCTTATTTAATTGGCTGACACCCACATACAAAGTTACCATAAATTTATTATAAAATTTATTATTGTCAATTTGCCTATCTCTGCAAGTAGCCACATTTCTCTAAATTATAATCATTATAACTCAACATCATTGTTTTTCTAACAAAGAGTAGGTGTTTAAGTTCCATAATGCAAGATACAACTAATTTTGTCCTACATATGAACCTTGCAGTGCAAACAATTTAATTTTTGTTGCACTTCTGTCAAGTTTTTACACCTTTTAAATATTTAAAAAATCTGTCTGGAATTCCTACATATCAGACCCATGTTCTACTTCTAATCACTCTCAGTGATTAAGAGGTTCAGTCTATGATACATCATGTGTTATAAACCAATCTGTTTGGGACCCGTGGCTTTTACCATTTATAGGAAGGGGAGGCTGCAAAACATCGTGACCTTGTCATGCCCTGTTGGAAGCTGTTCACCTCCCAGATATTTACTGACAGGATTCAAGACTTAAGTGCTCTACTCACCAGAACTGACAAGGTCAGAGCAGGTCATAGGTAATAATGACACTAATTTAAACAGCTATACTTACATGATAGTTTGACATTTGTCTTTTCTTCCTATCTGGCTTGTATAAATCATCAACCTCTAAGTCAAAACTGACAGTACAGAATGGGGCAGTTTCATTTTACCAAACTACTATCAATATTGTACAGGTTTTATTTTATTGTATTTTATTTTATTTTTCATTTTTCAAGACAGGTTCTCACTATGTAGTTCAGATTGGCATTGAACTCATTATGTAGCATAGGCGACCTTGAACTCATGGAAATCTCCCTCCCTCAACTTCCCAAGTGTTGGTAATTACAGGAGTGTACTACTATACACAGTTTATAACCTTTATAGCTTAGCATTCATCTGTGATCATTGAAGTTGGAATCTCCATGTTTGAGGTGGATATGTTTATTAACCTTCAACTTTTTATTTTCCCTTTAAATATCTTTATTATAAAAATACACCTCCAAAATCATAATCTTTTGCTAGTCTCTCCATTGGGCCATGATTTTTCATGTTTCTAACTTGCATTTTCAGTAGTTAAAAATACATGCCCTTGTTTTGTATTTAGTATTGATCTGGAGGAGAAGAATAGATTTGATATAAGCACTGCCAAGCTTAGGAGTGTTCTAATTAATCAATTCATGTAGAAGACTGGAGACTTTAAGTCTGGTTCATATGATTTACAAATCTCATTTAGAAGATTGGTTCATTATGAACCATGGAAAGAGTTGAGATTTTCTACGCTCTTTATATATAGAAAAGTAGAGGTTCACATAAAGAATCAGAATATAAAGCATAGAAAAAGCTACCATTGTTACTTGTTTATAATGATTGAAAGAGCATAAATGTGGGCCTCAAAAATCCCCAAACCACCACTCCATAGATAAGAATATCTAAGGGTTCTTGTCTGATTATGTCATGACTTCACTGAATAATATCTGGCTTTGCCTTAATAAAATTGTACCACGTAAGAAGACACATGGGAATTTCACTGAACTGTTTGTGATTCACAACACAGACGGTCAGTGGGCCTTGCTCATCAGAGAACAGAGGGAGAAATGTTAAGTGAAATGAGAATATGGTACATTATGGTGCCTATTAATGACCATCACACCCAAAAGGATTTGGAGTGGAAAATAATAAAAAGCAATCATATTACATAGCCTTTGTGTGTGTATATTTACTCTAAGTTTAACTGTATTGGAGTGTCAGAAGCATTTTATTATTTAGTTAAGTTGATAATTGCTTTAATCATTTTTTACTACAAAATAGAAACTTCTCTAGTTTGCTTTTCTCTTTATTTAACCCAAGGAGCCAAATCACATCATTTACACCTAAGCATGTGTTAGTATTAGCACAGGAAATCAGATTAATGGACAGAAAGAAAGAAACTGACCTTGAGGGATGACTTTCAGAAGCTCACCTGCAATATAGATCAATTTACCTTAAAATGTGCTAAATTAAAATGTGATATTCTTGAGCAAAGTATACTGGTGTCTGGCATAAAATTCATCTTTTCTTTTGAGAAAAAAATATTCTAAATTACTTTACTACCCAAAGTAGTTGCTTATATAGATTATTTTTCACACAATGAATAAGTAATTCTTTGTGCCCTCAAAAATGCTAGCATTTAGCCTAATTTACTATGTTAGTGTAGTTTTACCAAAACCTCTGTCCTCATTTCCACATGACTTCTGTCAGTGACCCCAGGGCCATGTTTCTAGGTATAATGTGTATTACAGGTCCAAAAGGAAGAGACCTCCTTATTTAACAGCATTTTCAATCATCTATTGAATGGGTTGCCTTCAATAATCCATTATTTAATTAAAGACTAGTGACTTTTGCAGTATTTTAATGAGTCACCCAAGGTCTGGTCATTGAGATGCCAAGCAGCTGAGGACATGAGGGACGACAATACAGTAGGGAGCATGCATCTGCACCCCGCATAGCATCCTGTTTGCTCAATCCAGTGAGAGTCAGGTTACAGAGGTTTGTTTTGAGAACATTACCAATTGTCTTCCCTAAAGCTATTTACCCTTGACTCCTATAAAACATAAGACTTTTCCTTAGAGCTTCCTTTCTCTTTTTCAGAAGCCTTGACAGGCAGCCTTCCTTTATGCTAGCAACATAAAAAGAAAAAACACAAAGGAAACTTGATCATGTGCATTCCTTTTCCTAGTATTTCTAAAGACCATTTGCCATTGCAGCTCCACACACTGGAGAGCCCTTCAGTGTTGCCTGTGAATTTATCAGGTGCAAAACCTAGGCTTCTGTTATCCCAGCCTCTCCCATTTGTCTTTTCAAGGCTAAAGTTGCTTTAAAAACAAATGCTTTTTAAACATCTATTGTGCTTATTATTAAAGTTCACAAAGGGGAAAAAGATGTAGAGGAATAATGTGCTGAGGTATGATGAGAGGTTTATGAGAATGCATTGATTTTTAATCTCACCAAGAGCTAAATAGTAGTCATTGATCCATTGTGAATTTTTGTTCATCCCAGATGTCTCTACTAATTTTGCTTTTCATCATGGAGAGTGGTATAGCAACACTGTCTTAATCCCAAAAAGGCAAGTTGTATGATATAAAAAGTCATAATTCTTATATTGTCTACTTAATGTGAAGCATTTTATGTTTTATTTTTTAAAATTTATGCATATTTAATTTTAAATTCAACATTTCCTGATGAGAAAATCTAATTACTTCTCCCCAGACATGACAATATCTTTGGGGCTGGTACCTCATGTAGTACTTCTAACTAATGCTGACTTGAAGACACTTTTAGTATTGCATGAAGAAGACTTAACAGTGAACTATGGTCAAAACTTCCATAACTATGAAATTAAAGGACATTTAAGCATGAGTAGAGGAGGAATATTAATTACCAAATTTAGAAAGTAATATAACAATAAATTATATCTCAGAAAAATTTACTCATCTGCTTTTCTACTTGGGTTGCAGAAACCATAAAAATAAAAATGTCTTTTGATTGTATTCCTCATGGGAAAAACACCAGAAATGTTTATTTTATTACTTTTATGATTTACTCAGGTTATAAAAGATAGTTAGATAATGGAGGTTCATAAAGTTGCAGAAAATTTTCACAAACACCTGTAGTGGCTTTCTGTGATGAGTTTCTCATCCTGTGGTCACAATCATATGAACAATCCCAAGGGAAACTGCTAGAGAATGTGGAGACTAAGGGAAAATTTTTCCCAGACCCAGACCATATACAGGTGTACTTCAATGGCTCAGTTACAGTATATGCAACCTCGTTGCTCTTAAGAAAAAAGACTATAGTGAATAAAACATAAACAAATTTGGTGCATGATTTAAATACCAGACAGACCTTGGTCTACAGCTGTATCACTGTTTTCTGCTTCTTTCCTCACAGAGCATCCTCTCTGTGTGTCTGAGAATGTTCTTATAAGATTATAAGAATGCAAGTTACTGGATTAAAGGTCTATACTACTCAAGCACGAGCTCAATTAAATCTTCAAAGACTCTGTTTTCATATAAAGTCTCAATATGAAGTTCTGGGGTTTAAGACGTCAACAAATTTTCTGAGTAACAACACAACCCACAACACATGTTAACTGATAGTTTAATAAATGGTGTTTAGTAAATAACAGTCCAGTTTTTGGAGGGTTTCTCCCAAAAGGAATTGTTTGGTCAATGATATTATTTCATTAGTCATTTTGAAAGAAAGATATTCTCATCTCTATTTTACTTACATAGAAGCTCAGTCCTGGATGGAAGAATGTATCAGTCCTGAATCATTTAGTATAGCAACAGAAAGATCCTGGAATTTTGTCATATTTCAGTCTAGTGTTCTTTTTAAAAGTTCAAGTGCACATTCTCCCTCATTGAAGCCCTTCTTCAGGGTTATTCTCAGTTTACAATTTGCAGGCCCCATCAGCAGAGAAGTCCCTTCTAAACATGAGAAAGTACAGGAATCCTTCAACAAGTGAAATGAAATATTCTATCTTGAAGGTCATTTAACCTCTTGCAAAACAAAAAAGTGCATTTTTCCTCATGCCATTAGTATATCAAAGACCTTGAACCTATGAAAACCTATGTGTTTTAGCTATTTCAGTCTTTTTTTTTTTTGAGCCTGTGCTGTTGTTTTGTATTTAGAATCATGGTGTTTTTTTAAAAGAGCAATAAAAGTACACATAAAATATCGTTGTTACCCCAAAACTGAAAATACCTTCTTAAAAAGGTTCATTCAATCTGTGTGGTTTTTGTTGCACCAATCAGAAAAAGCTTGAAAAAAAGCAGAACTATTTGCATGCAGTTTCTTTCTCAAATCACTGCAGAGTATTAACTGTGTGCAAAATCCGTAAGCACAGTTGGGTTCAATTATGTGAAGGAAAACATTTGCATGATTTTCCTCATACCACCTCTGAACCAAGGATGCTGAAGTCTGATTTGCCATTGTTTTCTTAATTATGCTTTGGGTATTAAGGTTAGTGGCTCATTATCTGACAGCTATTTAAGTTCTAATTCAGTTTTCCACCTTCAGACAGTTTTCCTTACAACAAAAACAAAAACTAATAGAAAATTTTAGAGCTAGATTAGTTTCAATGAAAGTTATCCAAGGAAAAGACATTGTATTTTTATATTCTCCACTAAAGCATGGATCCTTGCTGACAGTCAAGGATGACATATGACAGTTAGTCTAAATTTCTCAAAAGTTTCAGCAACCTTCTCCAAAGTTACTAATGAAAATGCCTGAATCTCAATGATTCTCTTGTGAGTTGCAATATCCATCACAAAACAAGAATCAGCTACCTTGGATTACTGACAGCTGATCACCCGGCTTTGTGCAAATGAATTTTAGGTCAAGCTCGGTATTCAACAAAGAAATCTGCTTCATTTTTCCAATAGACTGATACAAAAAAGGCTGATTTTTATTCTAAACTCAAATTAGAAATCCTATCCTTATGTCTAGAGCAACTTAAAAGTTTTGATTCTATCACCATTATTTCTCAGTTCTGTTTTGTTCAGTAGTTGTTAATGGCTGTCTTCCATATGCTATGAACTAACACAGAGGATGAGGATGGGGATGAGGTAAAGGATCTCAGTCTCCTACAGCATTAGCCAGAAGTTTCTACAATATTGGAAGTATTCTATATCTGCACTATTTGATACAGAGGCCACTAGGCAACCAGAGTGTAAAATGCAGGTTATCCGATAAAGTCAAATTTTAATTGCTTGTAAATTAAATTTAAACACCATGTATGGCAAGTGGGTACTGTATTGAGATAGTAAAGGTTTGGTAGAATGAACAGACCCATACGCTGTTAAATAAAACAGATAAATACAACAGACAGAAGTGCTGGACCTGAAAAATAAGATTATGGCTGAGTTATAGAGCTTCTCTGAGGAAGTAATACCTGAGCTGGGTTTTGATATGGTAAATGTCCAGGGGATGGAAGGGAGAAAAAGCTCCAGAAAGAACAACATCAAGACACACAGGAGCAAAAAAACCTACTAAAAATACAGAACTCTAAATACAGTACCTGCTCGAGCACACAATCTAGTAAGACATTAAATATAAACTCTATCATTCTCATGGCCTTCATAAAATTAGTTTCAAAGGCACTCTGTGTTTAGTTTTGATGTCTAGGAAAAAAGATTCTTTTCTTATTTGAGTACTATACTTCATAATACGCAACTTCAAAATATGTATCCAAGTTGACACTCATTATAAAAAAAAGGCTCAACTGAAGTTTACATTTAATTAGAAGAATCCTATGATTCTTACCCTGCTCCTATCATATGCTGTTAAATATGAATTTCTGAACTGAGATGTGGGATTTTATGTGCCAATTACATTTCATCTAGGTAATTTAAATTTATAGGTTAGCCTTCTAAAATGTTCTCAAATGTTCAGAAAGTTTGTATTGCACGGAACTCTCCTACCCAAATTTGTGGTATTTACATCCTGGGAAATCTGAAAATCTGCCTATGCCAGTGTTGAAGAACAGAACTCTAGTTAGAACAGGAGTGGATAGATTCCTATAAAGAGTTCATTAGAGAGAGTTCCTAAGTGAAGATCAAGGTGGCCACAAAGACCGAGTGATTCCTGGATTATCTTTAGGTGTAAATTTGATCTACATTTTCCTCATGTCCTCAATGACACATTGTGTATTTGCCTTATTTGCAGTCTTTACTATGACAAATACTCTTTAAATTTCTTCAATTCACGTTTTTCACTGACATACAGAGACATGCAAACTATTCAAAACAACCACTATTCCTCTGAACCAAAATGGAAAACCCTGAAGGATTCATGTAGCTTTTTCTCAGATACGCAATAAGGTGATAGTCAACCTCTTAAAAAGCAATGTAATTAGGTGTAATTCCTAGAATGTAATTAGGCAAAGCAGTCCAATTATGTAGAATAAAATATCTTAAGGTGCTGGTTTATAATAATGAGGATTTAATGGTGATGCACACGATATGCATTACGTGATGTTACGTCATGACACACTGCTATGCAAGGAGTTAATAGTGCTTTCTCATATACAGGCGCCTGCATATCCTTCTTCCCCAACCAGCTTCTACTTGACACAGGAACAAATATGGAAACTCCTTTGGATACTATCACAGATAAAACTGAACGTTAGTTAAAGGAGTAGAAACAGTTATTACTCAGTAACAACTATTGCAACAGGGAAGAGAGTCCAGCATGAATCAATGGCCACATCATCAAAAAGCAAAATAAAACAAAATTAAAAGTAAGCAAGACACTTTTTCAAAGCTTTAATGTGCCAGAGAGAAGGCATCGAAGAGCAAAAGAGTTTCCATCTATCTGACAAGATTATGCAAACAAGTGGAATCAAAATTGCACCTTTCATTTTCCCCTGTCTTTATATTTTTAAATTGGTGGAAAACTTGAGAAAGATTTGCCAAAAAGTGTTTTTTTTTCACTGTTTCAAACATGATAGCTGGTAGTTGAGTTGGGATAAAAGTCAGGTCCAAGTTTCCTAGCTTTTACTGGCATTTTTAAATCATGTCTTGATGTCTGCTTAAGAATGAACCTGACCATGAGCTGCAAAGTACAAAGCAATTTTCAAGTGCATAGCCACTTATCTTAACTGGGTCCACAATCAATACTGAACAACGAATAACTGACAGCAAACATATTTGTTTTCTTAAATCGTATTTTCATAGATGACTAATTAAATTCACGCTAATTTAGTTAGCACATTAGGTATAGAGAAGTTCAATTCATTGAAAACTTATCAGTCCCTTCAAACTACAATTGACAACCATGGTTGGTAAAGAAATGTATGTTTCATGGAAATTTTTTCTTGTCATTGCTGTCATTATTATTGAATAAATGATAAACTGCAGGAAAAAAATCTCAAAGTATTTTTAACCCATCTCCGATTCTAAAAAAAAATTGTTTATGAATGTCAAAAAATAATAAATAAAGCATCATGGTCAAGCTGATTTGTCAGATCTATTAAGAGACTATCAGAATTTTAGTTGCTAAGTAATAGAATAATCAAAAAAATTTTATTTAGATACTGGTCCAAATTATCTTTTGAACTGAATTTAATTTCCATGCTACAAACCAAAGGCTGTATTGTACCCCC
>RJWT010047432.1:0-11302 GCA_004365215.1 Cuniculus paca | reverse complement strand
TAAAAATGACTATACCCATATACTCACAGTTGTGGTCAGGATTTACAAGGGAAAAGATTTAATACAGGATACATAATTCATAGGATTATTTTATAATATTCACCCAAAGAGTCAAATGCAGAAAAGTGCCAGAAATCTGTCCACACACTAGTAACTCAAAGAATCCAGCTGAGGGTCTGGATTCCACAGTAATGTCCTGCACAAGTCCAGCTGAAGACCTACATACAGCCCATGGCAATGTCCACCACAAGCCCAACTGGAGGCCTACAGCCCATGATAAGGTCTCATGCAATTCTTTATCAAGAATCTGCACTGGGAAGGCCCAAAGTGGTGGAAACTAGAAAGTCTGAGCAACAGGATGAAGGATCTGTGCCAGCAGGCTGAGGGATCTGCACTGGAGCCAGGAAGAGACACTCAAAGTAAGAACCAGAGCTCCCCCAAAGAGAATTGCAGCCATCCGCAGTGACAGCAAGGACCCAAGCTTTTCCAATGATGGGAAGAACCAAATTCGTATCAGGAGAGCCAATGTGACAAGCTTCTCTGGGGGAATCAACAGTGCACCATCTTCCCCTCAAGTTCTCTTTTTATACTATTGGCAACAATCCTCCGGTGGGTCTTCCACACCAAGCACCATGCTGATTCAGTTAAGCTGGGTGTTACAAGTTACTCAGTTAATCCACCACACTCACTCTTCCAAAGGTAACCTGACTAATAAATTAGTTTTAATTAAAGATTTAAACTCCAGATTCCCATAGACAAAGTGGAAGGGACATTTAGGACTCATTTGTAGCACTCCAACAGCTGTTCATCTGCAAGACGTCACACAGTGGATTCACCACTCCAGAATAAAGATGTCTGCTGACAGTTTACCTGACCCCCTCCTCTTCCTGGAAGTCACACACAATCTCCTCCACATCTGGCAGGCTAACCAGAAAACATCTAAATGCCTTGCCACTGTCTCCTCTGTCACTTCACCTATTTTATTCAGTCTATGCTGACCAGACCTGGTTTCATCCTCAGACTTCTACTCTCAACTTCACTGGGACTCTAACTCAATTGTCCTTTATCTGAAGAATAGAACATATTTTCACCACCCCCCATGCTTGCATTCATCTTAGCCCTAGTTAGGATTCTCCCCTCACCTTCCTACAACCCTTGGCTCTGTTAACACTCTTTTTTTTCCTGACTACACCTCACAGTTATTCTCCTACAGAATGTCCTTAATTATCTTTGCAAAACTTTTCAGTTAAATCATTCCTCACTGAACTGCTCCAATCCAACCTTAGCCAAAGATTCCTGGTTCTATATTTCTATGTCTAGAGCATCTATGCAGCCATTCTAGTCCCTCCCCAGGTCTGGGTTTCTACCAATCCCACACACCACCCCCAATATGAAATGAAGGACCCACTCCAACTCCCCAACAAAACATCCATAGCCATGTTCCCTATCCCTAGCAGGACAAAAACCTCCAGACAGGACACATGACCTGACCCCTCCAATCCAATTGTCTCCTTCTCTTTGGGCCATGTCTCCTCAGACTTTTCTGTCAGTTTTTACAAGAGCATGCACAAGAGATTACCAATAAATGCTGGCTCTGACTCATTTTCAATTCAGTCCTGTTCACCAAGATTTTTCCCCCAATCAGGCCATCCAGGCTGTCCTAGACTATGACCTCCAACCTTAAACCCTACATATACTTAGCCTCCTGTCTTGGTTACTTTTCTTTTGTTGCTGAGATAAACACATAACACCCAAAATTTGGGAAGGAAAGGTTTATTTAGCTTACAGGTTTTGGAGGTTTCAGTTCATAATCAGCTGGCTCCAAAGTAGTGTGGCATGGCACAGGGGCAATATTTCAAGACAGCAGCCAGAGCAAAAAGGGATATGCATGAGTCTTTGGGTGGACAAGGACAAAATGTTATGTTTCTAATGTAACATAATCTTGATAGACTTAATGCTGGTTCTTAAGGATTGTTAAGCTGTGTTATAATGTTCAAGTTGCAAAAGGTTAAGAATAAGCATGTCTTGTATCTGGAAACCAGTTTTAAAGAAATGTGTCTGCTTGCCAAGTTGACAAGGGGTGGATTGTCATGGTTGATACATTGTGTCCACTTGAGAAGTTTAGAAGTTTAACTGAGAGGCTCAGCAGAGAGCCAGGATCCTTACTCTGTAAAAATCCTCATCCTGTGCAAGAGGAGGGCACAGAGATTTTGTGAGTGCTACACTGGCCCTGGAGTCAGAGGGGTGGTCTGTGTACAATATAAGGGAGGACAAGAGGCTTGTTTTTCCCCTTTGCTCTGGCTGCTGCCTTGAAATGTCACCCCAGTTCCATGCCACCCTGCCTTGGAACCAGCTGAGTGTAGACTGAAACCTCCAAAAACTGTAAGGTAAATAAACCTCCCCTTCCTTCATTTTGGGTGTTCGGTATTTTGTTCCAGCAATGAGAGAAAAGTAATCAAGACACCTCCCCTCCATATAGCTGCTGATATCACTCCAGTTTTGGCCTGCCTGTATGTAGGTAGAATAAAATCTTTCCCATAGTCTCAGTCTCTGGGTGTTTGTACATGTGCCCTTATTTAAAAGTTTGGTGACATGGATGCCAAAAATCTCACTATCTAAATAACTGAGGAGAATGCTGAAAAAGAATTAAGTTAATAGAAAGTCATACAGATACATTTATTCCAGAAATAAACTATTCATTCAGCAATAGGGGATACATCAAGATTTAAGCAACAGATAGCACATATTGTTCATACAGGATTCTTGTCCTTCAACCCAATCTCCTCATGACTCATGGAAGATTCTTTTGGAAAGAGGAAGATGTACATGACAACTGCAATTGTTTCACTAATAATACTCAACAGCTTTGGTTATTCAGGTTGAACACAGTACATTTAATGGTGACTCATTCAATTTAAACAACTTTTTATTTCTATTATAACTGTGAAATGCAAAAAACAGATGACTTGCATGTCTATTATGACAAACTTCCAGGGAAAGAGACAATGTTCCATTATAGTGAGGCCAATATGCAATCTTCTAACTGGTTTACAATGCAAGACTAAGTTTGATAAACTAAAGATTTAATGATTACCAATCAATGCTGATTAAGTAACATATATGAAAAATTGTGCTTCTGAACAAGCAGCTGAGCTTGAACTGATATATTTAGATATCATCTACCTATCAATAAATCAGTTGATCAACTTATCTAATTTTACTGTTGCATATATGTACACACATACATATGTATATTTTTGTAGAAATCAAAACTTCATTGGAGTAATTCATTGGTTGAAATTAATGTATTTGTATTACAACTTATATTACCTATTTGTTGTTTAGTATAACATGAAGGTGTTGCTGAGTTCCTTACTCAAGTAAATGATGCTCTCAGTATGATATTGTACATTTTTTTTTTTTGCAGCACCAGGGATTGAACTCATGACCTTGCGCTTGCCGGGCAGGCACTTAGAGCACTGAGCTAGATCCCCAGCCCTTTCAGTATGATATTAAGCATGATATAAATGTTATTAAAGCATGAATAAAGGTTAACATAGGATTAAGTCACACATAACAATTTACTCATAAATATCACCTAAACTGATCATTTTCACTATAGAAATTTGGTTGATACAAAAATTAAATGCTTTTATAAATATTTGCTGGTTATTTTCCAAATACATCTTATGTATTATATTGTACAATAATACATAAGGTTTTGGTTTTTTTTCTAGTAAATTTTTTAAATTTACAATTACCAGAAGACAATTATTGGAGCAAGCTTACATTAAACAACAAATATTATTAAGACAAGCAAACAAATATGGGGAAATTTATACACATACACACAAAATAAGTTATTTGGAACATCAAAAAAAATTTGAAGAACACTGAATGTACCACCAAAGATTAAGCCCAAGCAGAGTTCACAGCTACTATTTTCAGCAAATCATCACTGACATAACAGGACATAAAGTTACTTTCACTTCTATGCCAAAAACTACTGATCTGTAACAAAGTATAACAATGGCAAAAAAAAAAAACAAAAAAGGGAGCTGAACATATTTCCTTACAATTCCAAAATGCAGATACACTTACAATAGTGAACCATGAGACACCTTGGCTGAAAATTATCCACTACACAAAATAAAGTCTGAATTTTAAAAAGGCAGAGCAGAATGTAAATGGTAGAGTGTTTTCTTTTTCTCCAAATAAAAACCACACACCCTGGTTATTTTATACAAAAGATCTTGCATTTAGTCTGAATTTCTTTGAAGATAAAAGTTAACCAACACTTGAGAGTGTGCAAGAAATGAGTATGAGAAAGGACTAAATGTGTATAATGTCAGCAGGCATCGATCTCAATGCTAAATGCTTAAAATTAAAATCTAATTTGGAAAAATCAATAACTATATTTGTTCTGGAACAGACTAAATGAAGAGATGACATGTTGATACAGTACATAGAACATACATAATTTTCATTTTGGCAAGGCAAATATGTTCAGAGGAGGATCCAAGAAAGTTTATGGGGGTGATAATGGAAATTTTCTGTATTTGGCAGAGACTGTAGTAAAACTTGATAATATTGTGAAAGAATAGTTATTCAGAGTACAAACATTGGCATCAAGTAATATTACACTTAAGAAATTATATACAGAACTAAATAGATTTCTTATACATGTGATGTACTGAATCATTTGGAAGTAAAATGCTAAATGCTTTTCAAATTATTTTAGATATACCTTAAGATGTAAGTTTGATATAACTACTTAGAGTTAAGAATTAATGTGAGCTTATTGATGTTAGCTTTTTGATATTTCCACATGAATGCTTTTGTGAGAGTATTTTCCAGGAGTTAAGACAATATGCAATTGTTACAGATTCTTTAAAATCAAAGTCTGAGGGAAAAAATGAATTGGAGACTTAGATGTCATAGCTGTCACAAATTTGAACCGGAAACATGATAGATTTTAGTAGAAGGTACTCAAAAGATTTTAGGGATTTCTAAATTTGTAATTTCACTGTCCAATCTCTAAGCATGAATAATAATAATGGAGGAAAAATTTCAACATTATTGGATTGTTTTGCTAGGCTTAAAATTCACATAACTTTCCTTGGTTTAAAATATAGGTGATGTTTGTATAGTCAACCATAAACATAAAGGTGTTAAATTGATGCCTGTATACTGTGAAAAACTCAAAAGTGTCACGTAATTCTAAAATCAGTATTTCAATGATACTGATAAACTAAATGTATAAATTCTAGAATAATAGAAAATGATGCTTTCCAAAATATCTACTTTGAATCTTAATTTGCAATTTTGCATACCCTACTATGTAAAATTATCACTTATGACAAGATTCTCAAAACTTTTTCTGTGAAAGCACTGGTCATAAATGTTTTAGGCTTTGAAGGCTAACACATACTGCCTAAAGCATTGCATATTTGCTGTGCATGTGTTTATGTGTATGTGATTGTGTTTACTGTTCTTTAAAATAAAATATTATTCTTGGATCACTGGCTACACAGCAACAGGCCATAGTTTATTATTCTTTATTGTAGAGTTTTGTTATCAAATAAGTAGCTACTTGCCATACAAAAAATTACTATAGCCAAAATTAAAATTTCAGTGTCTCAGATCCACTAGCCACATTCCAAAGTCTCAATTGCCACATGTCAATTTCCATTTAAGTGATTAAAATTGAATCAAATTAAAAATTCTCCAAGTTCTTAATAATTATTAATACTTGAAAGGCCCATGTGCCACTGTATTTAACACTGCAGGAAGAAAGCATTTAAACAAAGTTCTGCTGGACAAAACTAGTTTAAAGAAAAAATATTCAAGAACCAAGTTGTGTGTGTGTGTGTGTGTGTGTGTATGTGTGTATACACATGTGATTGCATGTCCCTCAAACACGTTAGGAAAATTAGAAGCACAGGTGGCTGAATATCTCGACTTTTATGTCAATTTCTATCACTCAGAAAATACTATAACTAACCTACTTCATTTGGCTATGCGTTTCCTTGACAGTCCAAAATCCATATCGATATTCCAAATTAATATATATTTCAAATCATAATCTATTGTCATAACCCAATAATCTGTTTTAAGAGACTTTTATGATACTAAAATGTTTTTCATTCCTTTAGGTCAATGCTATCTCAGTTTAATATGCTAACTTGTCATCTTGTTATCTAGAGACATTAAAATGTAGCTTCTGACTCAGTTGATCCGAATTGGACTGCAAATTCTGCATTTCTAACAACTTTCTAAGTGATGCTAATGTTGGTGGTGCACAGCTGCTATATGTATTGGGTTTCAGAATGAGACAAGAAATTTGATGAATAAACATAGATGAAACTTAGTAAAAACATGTCTTAATAACAGAGCAACCTGACAGGAACTGGAAACATTATAAACAAAAGTTATTCTTTAAAATGTAATACTGAAGCACTGTAAAATATTTGTAGTCATGATTTGTCAAATACTCTTAAAGTATTTTCTTAGAATATACTCAACATTTTTAATGACATTTGCCAAATGACAAAAAAATAGTCAAGAAATGGAAGCAACTGAAGTGCTCATCAATTGATGAATAAAGAAACTGTGGTATAAACTTGGAAAATCCTTTAGCCTTAACAACAAAATGAAACTCTGTCATTCACAACCTGAGTGGAACTGGGCATCATTATACTATGTGAAATAAGCCAGGCACAGAAAGACAAGTACCACAAGATCTCACTGTTCTATGAAATTTAACAAACTGATTTCCCAGAAGATGCAAAAAGGATGATAGTCACCAGAGACTGGAATAGCACACAGAATGGTTAGCTGGTGGTTAGGAAGTTATAGTTAAAAAGCAACAGGAAGTTCCTGTGTGCTACACACAATAGATTAACCATAGATAACAACACACAGTATATTTCAGAGGGCTGCAAGAAAGGATTTTGAATATTCTCATGATAAGAATAACACAATTGTTTGAGGAAGTAGGTATATTTAACCAAATTGAAACATCATAATATGTGTACATACATCAAAAAAATCACTTGATGCCAGGTTACTATGTAGAATTTTTATGTATTATGTATCAGTTAAAAATTATTTCTGAGATAAGCTCTTGCTGTATAATCAAAGGTGAGCCTGGAACTTGTTGTGTAGCCAAGGATATCCTCAAACTTGTAATCCTTCTACCTCTGCCTCTTTGGTTCTGGAATTACAGGTGTGTGCCACCACACTTGGCTTCAGTTAAAAATGAATATAAATTTAAAAATTAAATATATTTAATTTCAAGAGCAAAACTCTATTGGAAACAAATTTTCTTTAAAGTGACAAATTTACCAAATTTTAATATAAAAAATTAACTCATAGAGCATAGAAACAGTGGAATTGGCACAAATAATTGATGGACTTATGATTTCCACAACAAAACTCTTTATGTCTTCTGCAAACATAGGGAACAATGAGAATATAAGAAAAAAAATCACCCATATCCTACAGTATACTTAGGACACAGCTATAAGGAAACTTTTAATACTAACTATGTGAACCTGTAAATGAATACTTGAGCTTAATATTAATAGATTTAAATTTACTCAGAGGTAAGTTAGAAATATAAAAGTGAAATCAATGAAGTGGGTTGTAGTAATGGTAGAAGGGAGATATCATTAATTAGGGTTCATAAGTATAGAAAAAAAGTTAAAGCAAAGATATAAATCTTAACAACTTATTCATAATACACCTAAATGAAGCTACTAAGGAAAAAAATAGTGAAATAGAAATAATATTTTAAAATACAATAAAGGTTATCATTCAAGAAGTAAAAGAAATTTTTACATTGAAAATGTCAACTTATACTTGAGAAAATGATTGCCTCCAAGACATATCTTAATATGTCCTAATAAAAGTACTGAGTCTTTGACATATAGAAAAAAATTTAAGCATATAAAATATTTATTCACTGAAAACAAAATTGATCATAAATTTTAAACAGAAACAAAGCTAGAAAAGACATATTATAGAAATATTATATTTATAAATGAAATTAACTTTATGAACATTATACAAATATAAAAATATAAATGAAGCAAATAATGGTATAAGATATCCAAATTGTGCTTAAGAATCAAAGCCTAAGAGAACACTACCAAACATGCAAGAACTCAAGAACTCATATTTGTCAGTTCCTTCAAGTATCCATATTATAAGTAACAAAAAATAAAAAATAAAAGTGCTCACTTTTGGACTTATTTTCCTCTAAAATTAAATAAGACAAAACAATTAGATGTACAAACACTGAAAAGAAATGAGTAAAATCTAGCTACTTTCAGATGATAGCATTATCATGGAATACACAAGAGCTGAAATAATAAAACCAAATGTCAAAACAACAAATTTAGTAAGAAAGAAAACGGTGAAATTGATCCTCAAAATCAGTAGCTTTATACAGATTTCCTTATAGAATAGATAATCTACTGGAAAGGAATACCTCACTTAAAAGAGCAACAACACAAAATGACAAAATATTTAGGAATAAATTTATGAAGGAAAAAATACAATCTGACTGATGAAAACTTTAACTTATGAAAAATATAAATTAATGAAACCATGATTTTTTTAATCCAAGATAATGTATACATTTTAAATTGTCCTCCAAGCTGGGTCTGGCGGCACACACTTATAATTCCAGCACTTGGGAGGCTGAGGCAGGAGGATCATTGAAAGTTCCAGACCAGTCTGGGCTACAAAGTGAGTTCAAGGACAGTCCAAACTACATAGCAAGACCATGTCTCAAAAAAGAACACCATCAACAACAAAAAAATTATCCTCCAAAAAGGTGACGTGTTAGTTACTTTTCTTTCATGGCTGAGACAAAATACGGTTACTCACTGTTCTTCAACGTTAATTTTTCTACTTAATTTTGGGCATCGAGTATTTTGAATATCTGTAAAATCATTGTCTTATACCATGTAAAAAGACTAAAGGAGGCTGACCTAGTCCTAGAAAAGACCTGCTATCAAGTTTCAATAATTAAATTAGTATAATTCTAGCACATAAACAGATATGGAGCAGAAATTCAAGAATTAGACCTTTCAATAAAATTCTGAGAAAAAAATACAGCTTTTAAATGAAAATATGTGGGCACATGCATAGCTTTGAGGAATTCTATAAAATCGAATTTATGTCTGATACCACAAGGCAGACACACTTTAAGTAGCTCAGACTTCCAAATCTTAAAAAAAAAAAAGAAAGAAAAGAAAAGATGCACAAGAAAACATAGTTTAATTCCTTATAATCTAGAGGTAGTATTTTCTAACACCAGCACAAAATCTAGCAACAATAAAGGAAAATACATTACACATTTCTAAAATATAGCTCTAATAATCTATTTCCAAATGATGTTACACCACATGGAAAATCTAAAGACAATTTATAAGCTCTTAAAAATCTATTATAATGGACAATGCTTTTGAAATTAAGGAGTTAAGAAATTTAAAATTCCATAGAATTGGTCAAATATATGAGCAGAAAATTCAAAGTAAACATGTACAAATGTATTTTAAGCATACAAAGTGATGTTCATATATTCAAACAAACCCAATTTAACAAAACCTTGAGAGGCTAGTTCTCATCCACCAGGTTTGCAAAGTTTTTAAAATATTTTAAACTCATTCACCGGGAACAGCGTGGCGGCAGCTGCTCTGGACCTGGCTTGGGTCCAGGGTAAGCGCAGCGACTCCACCCAGCTGTGCACCTTGGGACTAGGCGCCAGACCCATAGAAATCTGTGCCCAGCCCCCATCGGCTACAGACGTTTGGGGCGTCCCTGAGGTCCTCCTGCACCCCACCCGTTTGCCCGCAGCGGCTCAGCAGCAGCTGCTCTGAGCCGGGCCTGAGTTAAGTGTGTGACCAGCAAGTTCTGCCTGGCCGTGCCACTTGAGACTTTGCCAAGAGACCGGTAGGAATTTGTGTCCATCCCTCATTGGCCACGGACGTTTGGGGCATCCCTGGAGCCCTGCTTACCTGCACCCCGCCCATTCACCTGGAGCAGTGTGGCAGCAGATGCTCTGGACCCAGCTTGGGTCTGGGGTAAGAGCAGCGAACTCCACATAACTGTGCACCTTGGGACCTGGCGCCAGACCCATAGAAATCTGCGCCCAGCCCCCATCAGCCACGGACATTCGGGGCATCCCTGAGGTCCTCCCTGCACCCCACCCGTTCGCCCGGGCAGCCCAGCAGCAGCTGCTCTGAGCGGGGCCTGAGTTGAGTGTACAACCAGCAAGTTCTGCCTGGCTACGTGGCTTAGGACTTCACCAAGAGACCAGGAGGAATTCGTGTCCATCCCCATCAGCCACAGACATCCAGGGCGTCCCTGGGGTCCTGCCTGCCTGTGCCCCACCCGTTCATTCAGAGCCACCCAGTGGTGGCTGCTCAGTGCCCAGCTTGGGTTGGGGGCACAGCCAGAAAATTCCACCTAGCCATTCAGCTTGGGACTTCTCCAGGAGCCCTGTAGAGGTTTCTGTCTGTCCCCCTTGGCCCAGGCAGTTCAGGGCATCTCTGGAGTCCTGCCTAGGCCTTACCCATTCACCTGGAGGGGCCTGGTAGCTGCTTCTCTGGGCCTCACTTGCATTGGGGGTTTGCACAGCGAATTCCACCTGGCCGTGCAGCTTGGGACCTTGCCAACAGACAGGTAAGAGTGTGCATCCCTCCCCCATTGGCCTGGGAAATTCAGAGCTTCCCTGGCATCCTGCCTGGGTTCCCACCAGACACTGCCCAGCAACAGAACAGCCACAGTGGTAGTCTTGGATGGAGCTGAATTGTGAGCGTGCATTGTGAGTATCACCTAGCATCAGCACCTCAAATGTGCACATAGGATTCACCTCCCACAGTGGAATACAGGGAAATGACAAAATGAAAGAGCAAAATGCAATCTTGCACCTCCAGTCCTTCCCAAACAAGCCAAAGAGACACAGACATAGGAGAAAATATGAGCCACACACCTGAAACTTCTGAAATCATAGCAACTGAAGTAAAGAAACAACTCTATGAGACTTTAAAGGAACTGAGGTTAGAAATGATTACCCAGGTAATACAAGAAATGATAAATGTAATGAAAGAAATGCTAAGCACATCTAAAGAAGATATAGTTGGAAAAATAGAGGAACACTGCAAAAGGATGGAAACCTTGAATGAAGAATACAAGAAAGAATTAGAATGCATGAAACAGATTCAAAGAGATATCCAGGAAATCAAGAAGGCCATCAAAAGCTGGCAAAGCCACCTCAATGAATGTGAAA